>JAXCGZ010005824.1:100000-105000 GCA_037179515.1 Halocaridina rubra
TTAAGAATTTAAAAATCTCGAGAGATTTTTCGTGCTCTATGAAATGCTTTGAAAGTGTAGTCAGGTCGAGGGTTCGCGCCCCGTCACTGTCTGAGGTTAGCAAGGGCATGCACTCAGGGTAACGATTACATCTGCTAAAACAAGTCCTGCACAAGAAGCAACCGTCCTAGCCCTTGGTTGAAAAGGGAGTCCGTGACGTAAAACTGGAATGAAATGCTTTTAAAGTGAAGGGATTTATAATTTGAAAGCCAGAGAAATTTTCCTCAAGAAATTGGAGGATATTGAGTTTTAAACCTTGAGGGGTCTTCCACCCATCACCAAGAAAAATAGCTTAAAAGGGAGGGTTTCAAATTCTGAAATCCAAAGTGGTTTTCCTAAAGATAACGATGGAGAGAAAAGGATTTAAGTATTGAAAGTCAGAGATAAATTCGTCTTGTAACATATAAACTGAACCACAGAAATCTCTACTGATTAACAGAATTTTTACGCAGTTTAAGATATGGTTCTACAGCCTTAAAAGTCAGAGCGCTTTTATACGTTTAATGTATTCATTGAAGATGAGATGGTATGGACATGTGATGAGAAAGGATGATGATTACGTGGGCGAGAAGGTGATGCGGAGGGAAATTGAGGGTATATAGGCGTAAAAGGGAAGGGCCAAAATGAAGATGGATGGATTGTGTGAATGAGGATTTAAGGGAGAAAAATTGGGCTAAATGATGATCATACCCCAAAATGAGGACTAGAGGGGGGCCTAGTCAGGAACCCCCTGATCCCACGCCACATAGATGAGGGTTTGACGCCAAGGAGGTTTTCCCCTCATTACATGAAATACTGTAAGAACAAACAAACAAGGAGAGAGCTGGCTTTAGCATTTTTTCAGTATGAAAAAATTGAATTCTCGTTTCAAAAAATGTGACAACAACATCTGAATGTAATACATATGATTCTCAAAGGTGAGTAAATATATAATAAAAATTGTAAAGGATAAAAGTATATAAGAAACCATATATACTAAAAATCTTCGCCCCTCACTGGCCCACATCAGGAGCTCCTGAAGTGGCCCGGTGGAGGGTGAATATTATGAGTAAAACATATATTGTCTCCTTTATACCTTTCTAAATTTGGATTAATCTTCAAACACACACACACACACACACACACACACACACACACACACACACACACACACACACACACACACACATATATATATATACCTACCTACCTACCTACCTACCTACCTACCTACCTACCTACATACATACATACATACATACATACATACATACATACATATATACATGCCTACAAATATATATATATATATATATATATATATATATATATATATATATATATATATATATATATATATATATATATATATATATATATATATATATATATATATATATATACATGCATATATATATATATATATATATATATATATATATATATATATATATATATAAATATATATATATATATATATATATATATATATATATATATATATATATATATATATATATATATATATATATATATATATATATATATATATATATATATATATATATATATATATATATATACTCAACAAATGCTATCAAGAAAATAGCAGACATATTGCAAAGTAGATTTTATTGAACTGTAAATACAAATACAAAATACACGTCTAACATTGTAACTCTGTAAGTCTTACGTTATGAGTATGCTTAAAACGTCTATATGAACGTTTTAATAATGGGTTATCTTATGCAAAACGTATTGCAGACATATGTCTTTACAATAAAAATGTGTCCTTATGAAATATTCGCGATTAAGTCATTGTTTTCTTTAGGCACTTATCGAATGTTACCCTTTTTTCACAGTTTTTCTGTAAATTTAACTAACTGTTGTATAGTAGAATGGGTAAATATTAAAACAGAAGTTTTTTTTTATTTCCTTCTTTAGAATCAGTCATTCACAGTGTGCCATTTCCTGTCGGCATTTTATATATTGGTTTTATATTACATTCGAGAGGAAGATCCGGGTCATAAGATGATTCAAAAACTCGTGAGCTGTTCATCACTGACACTTCTGACTTTTAACTCTTTACTCATACCTTTTTCGCCATGTCCAATGCGCCAGTAATTCCCCTTTTCCTGGATTTCTCGTTTAGTACCGTAGATCCGTTCCTTTTTCGATCCTCTTTTGGAGCTAAGAGTATTTACTGCACTCGTTTTCTCCTCATCCAATTTTCGTTCTTTTTGATTTTTCATTCGAATTTTGTCAGCTTTCTTGACCCACACGGTGTCCTCTTCTTCTCTGTACATCCATTCTTCCCTCTTTAATTGCCGTTCTTCTTCTTTCTTTTTCCAGGAAGCTATTCTCACTTTCTTTCGCCTGTTCTCTTCATCATCTTCTTCCTGGAAGCTGTTCGTTTGTCTCTCTGACTGGTCACCATCCCAGAACCTGATGCCTCTTTTCACAAAGTGAAAATCTTCCCCTAAAGTTTCATCGCCTCCATTTTCAGCTTGCTCGAGCTTCCAACCCCTGTTTTCTTTATCAAATGTCATGGATTTACTCGGCTTTTTTATGAACTTCACTTGTGTACTTTTATTCGCCGTTTGCGTTATATTTCCAGCAACGGCTTTCTGCGCATATTCATCGCTGTGATAATCTTCCATTTTCTTCAAGGTATCTCCAGTTAACCAATTACCTGGGCCTTCTTTCCTGACTTTTAGCGTCTCTTCTTTCTTTCTAGCAACTCTACTCTCTACACTTCCACTGCGTAATTTCTTATCAAGGTGCATTTTTCTATTATCTGAGTGCCAAGGTGTATCTTTCCTTTTGACCTCTTGGCTATTCTTGATATTTTCGCTATAAAACTGACCGTGGATATCTCGTATTATCCATTTGTCTTCGCTGAGGAAGAGGCGGCTATTTTTAGAAGTGTTCCAGCCAAGATCCTCTGTATCATGCCAGGCACTAATATAGTCTTGGGTTTTATAGCCATGCATTTCATATTCGCTGCTTTTAATTCTGTGGTCGTGTGACTGTGTATATTCTCTTTCATTACTTGTTTTTCTCTGATGATTATATCCATTGGGAATTTGGGGTTTTGACTGGGCCTGAGGGCTAGCAAATGAACTAAGAAATCGGGTGTCCTGATTATATCTCTGTTGGATATCATCTTTATTCATATTATGTCGTTCATATGAAGTTTTCATTCTTTGCTCATTACTTATATAGTGAATGTCTGGCTTGTCTATAGTCACAATAGGTGGAAGAGAGTAATACTCCATTTTCCTCTCTGGATTATTTGTAGTTGCATGTGATGACTGTATCTCCACAGAGTTACCTTTAGAGTCTCTCGTAATTGGCTTCGAATTTATTTGAGATATTCTTCCATAGTGGCCTGACACAGGCCTTTTACCTGCAGCACCACGTCCACCATACCTCTGTATTATCAGATGAGAATCTGTGGGAACCTTTGTTCCACCCACGTGGTCTAAGGAGGCATAGGGTGTCCATTCATCTAATATCTTTTCCATTCTAGTAAGTTCTTCGATATCTCCAACACTCCGTCCACGTTGGCGATTTAAGGCATGCCCTCTACCGCTTTCTCCAGGTGTGAAAGTAAAGCCTGCGTGAGAGACGGGCACATCTCGCGCTGGCATTTCCATTCTTGATTTGGAAATCTCTTGGCCTTCACAGACTACTATATTACTACTAGCAGTTCTTTGCTGAGCCAATGTTTCTTGTTGTTTCTTTGGCTGGAGTTCTTTTTTTTTCTTTTGAGCTGAAGGGTTTTCAGGTTTGCCATTGTGGACGGTCTGGTGGTTTTGAGTGAGAATGGGGGTGGACGTGGTGGCGTGGCGCTAGCCTCTGTAAGATGTGATGGCTCTGCACAGAGAAGCTGCAGCCACGAGGCCTGCCACTTCAATGATTCCCACACCAACGCCTACCCCTGTGATCAGTCCACTTTGTGCCCGTACCCAACCAGCAACTCGGCCTACACATCCCTGAAATATCAAGATGAAATTGGTTAGAAATATTTAAAAAAAAAAGCTTTGGGATATAGCTTACATCACAATATTGTATCAAATTAAATTTAAAAACAAAAATCGTATTTAACAGAATTTGCTGATATTTGTTTTATCATTATTATTATTATTATTATTATTATTATTATTATTATTATTATTATTATTATTATTATTATTATTATTATTATTATTATTATTATTATTATTATTATTATTATTATTAATTACTTAGTGATACTGGAGACCACTAAGTTAGTCATACACTCCCCCCTGAAAAAGTAAAAGAGTGTTGAACGCTTTCTGTGTATAAGACGCAATGGCTATCATTTAAAAGACTAAATACAACCTGCTATTACATTACTCATGTCCAGTTAGGCTACCAGCTTAATTTCTCAGTCAATTCGTCATAAACACGTGGCATAGGTAGTTACGGAGGAGGTTACAGCTATTATTTATTGCTGAAACTTGCATCCAAAATACCCACCAATTCCAGTAATAAAAATTCCAAGTTATTCCAAAGGATGACCTTCGCCTTATTTATTCGTTTGATAATTGTCGATATAGGATGTTTATT
Source organism: Halocaridina rubra (assembly GCA_037179515.1). Classification (NCBI taxonomy): domain Eukaryota; kingdom Metazoa; phylum Arthropoda; class Malacostraca; order Decapoda; family Atyidae; genus Halocaridina; species Halocaridina rubra. The sequence continues at coordinate 104,615 of JAXCGZ010005824.1, forward strand.
TTCATAACAGAGTCCCAAGGACACGCGAGAAGCATATCTGTCTTGCATCATTTATTGCGTTTCGTCAGAGCATGGCTTGATACAGATGGGTGTATCGCATGTTCTGGTAATCAAATATAGTGCTTGATATTATCTCTTGACTTTTCTTCTGAAAGTCTGTCTGAGCCAAAGACATGTCATTAGAAGTGGAACAAATTGAATATGTGATCTATCCGTAGTTTAGATGATGTTCCGAGAATATCTTTTGGCTCTCGTTTTGAATTCTCTGGACATTTAGTATCTAAGGACAAAACTGAATATTAGGGGACAAGTGACATGGTCTGTGTCATGCAATATATCCGTGTAATGATAAGTAATCATTACGCAATCGTTATTCGCATGGCAAA
>JAXCGZ010005824.1:110000-112500 GCA_037179515.1 Halocaridina rubra
TAGGTAATGTGACTTGCCTTGTAAATATGAATAACCCTGTAGCACCCTGAGGTTACTAGTCTTTAGAAGATCTGGTTTGGTCAGGTTGGGTTAGTTTTGGTTGAGTAAGATTATGAGTTATTTCCAGCAGAAGCCATTTTGTAGGAATCACACACGCGACACCCAATATATTTTAAGTTGCTTGCTGTATTTAATTTCTATGTGGATGGAGTGATAAGTGAAGTAAATGATAGAGTGCTAGGTAGAGGTTTGGAATTAGTTGGTGAGATTGGTAAACTTTGGAGAGTGAATCAGTTACTGTTTGCAGATGACATTAACACTGCTGGCTGATTCTAGCAAAGAGAGCGTGTAGTACAGAAGTGGTTGGAGTAAGGCTTAAAGGAAGACCTAGAATGAGATGAATGGATGGGGTGAATCAGAGCGTTGGATGCACGTGGTATGTCAGAGGAGCAAAGAAGAGAGACTACAATAGATAGAAATGAGTGGAGAAATATTGTGTATAGGTGATGCGGGCCAAGGGGATTTCTAGCACATGCTAGCCTAACTTACTGTGATGGACGGGTGTGACGGGGGTTGCCATGTGATGAAGTGGTGGAGAAAAATCAGCTGCGTTTGCCGGTCCTCATGGCAGAAGAAGTTTACCCACCTACCCTGTGGATGACCCATGCATGATGGTGGTGGGGGGAATTGTACCGACCCATTTTCCCCAAGGAGGTAAGAGATGTAATTGAGGGGTGTCTTGGTTCGTGGTGAATGTGTTCTTTGGCTCGGCCAACCCCCCTTACAAGGAAGAATGGACCATTGTATGATGATAGATAGACTCACCCTATTTAACCTCTTCTCAATAGTTTACATTTATTCTGAGAGATTTATCACTAACAAACAAATATATAAATGAAAATAAATAAATTTAATGAAGAGAACACTTTCGGTTATCTTCAATTTTTTCCAAAAAGATGTGTGAGACTTACTTATAGTGAAGCACAAGAGAGAGAGAGAGAGAGAGAGAGAGAGAGAGAGAGAGAGAGAGAGAGAGAGAGAGAGAGAGAGAGAGAGAGAGAGAGAGATATTAATAAAAACTTCTCCGCCTCGAGTTAAATGACTTTTAGGTGCTTTCTTAATCTTTGTAGGGGAAACTTTCTTAAAAAGATTCCTTCAGATACTCAAGTTCCTAATGAGATTGGAAATGTATTTGAAAAATGATTGCCAGACAATTTAATTTTCGAATGAAATGGACAAATGAATCCTCTCTGTCACTAAGGCCGCTTGCACACCAAAGTGGCACGTTGCACGTGGCATGCCACGTGGCACGTCAGTTGAAAACGAACATCCGGAAATATATGAAACCTTTCACAGAAGTGGCGTTGCACATGGAACTTGTCACGCCACTTGTATTTGAAAGGTTTCATATTTCCGGATGTTTGTTTTCAACTGGCGTGCCACGTGGCATGCCACGTGCGGCGTGCCACTTTGATGTAAAAGTGGTGTAATGGATCCTTATTCTAACTTCCGGTGATGGTTTTATATTTAATATCAGTTTTCCATTTTCCTCTTTGAAAATAATATGATGAAATTAATCTCGGATTTTGAAAAGATGAATAAATTTCGTAACTCTTTCTTAAGATTATTAATCCTAAATTCATAAAGAACATCTTAAGAGAGAACTTATTATTATATGACCTGGATTTATTTTTTTTAATCTCTGGATAATTCTGAATGGCTTCAGAGCTGGTATTAAAACTCTTACATCTATATACTCAGGAAATTTCGAAATGACTTGTTAGTTCCGCTTGTTAGGAATATATTTCTATTAGCCTCTATCTATCAACCTTCTAGATCAGTTGAGTAATTTAACTATATCCCTTCTCAACTCTACCTGTATAGCACTGCAGTTAACATTTTTAAAGGAAACTAATTTAACTATCATTAAAGGGAATTAGTTCCTGTTGTTTCCTTGGTAGTTTGATATCGTGAGAGGCCAATTATGTATACACATTTTTTTTCCTGTGTTCAGACTTTCCATTTAACTATCAAAAGAGTTGTTTAATGTTTGTTTAATGTGCTTAAAAATGTTTACTTGGAGTCATTATAGTCGCTATTGTAGAGGACTTGATAGAACTGTGATAGCTTTTAACATATAAATTTTAAAGTAGTTTTGTTGTTTGATAATATGATTAACTTTATCAAGAATCTCTTAAAAGAACTTTGTTTTTTTTTTTACTCAAAAGAAAGATAAAACTTATTTATGTTGTATCTATAGGCAAAGAATTCTCTAAGATGGATTATTGTAGCATGTGACACATTATTTTGAATTAATTTAGCTTGCGAGAGACATTGCTTTGGATATATATATATATATATATATATATATATATATATATATATATATATATATATATATATATATATATATATATATATATAATTATTATTTTTTTTTTGTAAAGGGAAAGTTATGAAGATAGTTTTTCATTTTAGGACTGACAGTCTTTGGATAATT
>JAXCGZ010005824.1:120000-121522 GCA_037179515.1 Halocaridina rubra
TCTAATAAGCACTAACCTATTCATACCCACCCTACCTCTGTCATATGTCTATCTAATCTACATTTGAAGGTGTCTAAGGTATTGGCATTTACTATCATACTAGGAAGCTTGTTCCATGCATCAGCTACTCTATTACCAAACCAATTTTTACCAATTTCCCTTCTGAACCTAAATTTATCAAGCTTAAATCCATTATTACGAGTTCTGGTTTGATCATGAATTTTTAAAACTTTATTAATATCTCCCTTGTTAATCCCTTTAAACCATTTATACACTTCAATCATATCCCCCCTAACTCTTCGCCTCTCTAGAGAATGTAGATTAAGTTTTTTTAATCTGTCCTCATATGGTAGATTTCTGATATTGTGTATCATCTTGGTCATTCTTCGTTGCACTCTCTCCAAGGATTCAATTTCCATTCTATAATAGGGTGACCAGAATTGCACAGCATAATCTAAATGGGGCCTAACTAATGCAAGATAGAGCTGCAAAATAACTTTTTCCGTCCTATTGCTGACGCTTCTTGAGATAAATCCTAAAATTCTGTTTGCTTTATTTCTGACTGCTGTGCATTGCTCTCTTGGCTTAAGACTACTACTCACAAGAACTCCCAAATCCCTTTCACACTGAGAACTCATGATTTCATGGTTATTTAGCTTATAACTAGTATTGTCTTTTATAGTACCCATTTTAACTACTTTACATTTTTCAACATTAAATTCCATTTGCCATTTGTCCGACCATTCAGATAATCTATTTAGATCTTCCTGTAAAGCATGAATGTCTTCTTTTCCATTTATAGTTCTACCTATTTTAGTGTCGTCTGCGAATTTACTTAGGTTACTACTGATATCCGAATCCAGATCATTTAGATATACGATGAATAATAGAGGACCCAGTACCGAGCCTTGTGGTACCCCGCTTGTAACCGAGCCCCACTCTGATTTCTCTCCATTTATGCAAACCCTCTGTTTTCTGTCTTTTAACCATTGTTTGATCCATCTGAGCACAGCTCCTCCTATACCATGAGCTTCCAGCTTTTTAACTAATCTTTTGTGAGGAACTCTATCAAAAGCTTTGCTAAAATCTAGATATATTGTATCATATTCTTTGCCACAATCTACTGCCTCGTAAACTTCTGAATAAAAAGACAGTAAGTTTGTAAGGCACGAAAAACCCTTAAGAAACCCGTGTTGTGAAAGTTTTATCAGTCTGTGTAATTCTAGATGTGCCCTTATTTTATTTGCAATTATGGATTCTAGAATCTTACCCACTGTTGACGTTAAACTTACCGGCCTATAATTATTCTTTTTAACACGTTCTCCTTTTTTAAATATTGGTACCACATCTGCCAATTTCCACTCCATGGGCACCGATCCTAATTTTATTGAATTATTAAATAATGCAGTTAGAGGACAACTAAGCTCTTCCTTGCATTCCTTTAATATTCTAGCATATATTCCATCAGGTCCCGGAGATTTATGAGCCTTTAATTTATCTATTTCTTTTATTACCTCCTCTC
>JAXCGZ010005825.1:0-2500 GCA_037179515.1 Halocaridina rubra
AAGTAAAAAAGTCATGTCAAAGAAATGGAAAGAATGGTAGTGGTGTTTGTCGTCTCCTAACCTCAATACACCGAATATTCTGTCGTATTCTTTACACATCTCTTATTACCCCCTTCACATTTGAAAAGTCACAACACTCCCATCCCTATTTCTCTTTGCTTTGTTGGTTTTCTTTCCGGTGTTACACTTATAAAAAAAAAAGTGCATAATTAAAAATATCATGGATCATCTTTTTAATTATATAAAAACGAGTAAACAGAAAATTTTTGTTTTAAATGGAAATTTGAGAAATTATTTAGAGTATTGAACCAGTATGTTCCCTTGAAATTCAATCTGAGAAATATCATATATTACAAAACTAATATTTAGGTTTTAAGAAAATTCATGAATATATGTACCGCCTTCCAGTAAAATATATTTCCAATTATGGAGAACGTTCTGTGGGACCACCAATAAGAGCTACAATGACGCACCATTTAAAAATTACTTTTTCATAAGTCGACTAACTGGGGCGGAGCGAAGGGACTGGGAATCCACTTCTGTGTATTTTCTTCCCGCAGTCAGGTATTTTGAAATGTAAAGGGGGGTTTACACGGTCAAACGGTTCGTCGAACGCGGTTCGACAGACAAGTGTTTGAAGTGATGTTCGAACGTGTGAACGGGGTATTTGGTTGTCGAACACAGAACGTGTTCGACAACCAAATACCCCATTCACACGTTCGAACATCACTTCAAACACTTGTCTGTCGAACCGCGTTCGACGAACCGTTTGACCGTGTAAACCCCCCTTTACATTTCAAAATACAGAACGTGTTCGACAACCAAATACCCCGTTCACACGTTCGAACATCACTTCAAACACTTGTCTGTCGAACCGCGTTCGACGAACCGTTTGACCGTGTAAACCCCCCTTAACTCAATTATGTCTTTTCTAAACTCAACTCCAATAATGAAAAAATATTTACAAGAATATTTCCACCCCACTCCAATAAGGACCAAAACTTTACATGCATTTTTAACCCTATTCCAATAATATTCAAAGAATACCATTTAACCCCACTCCTATGATAACTATTCGTTCATACGTATCTGTAACCCACTCAAATAATAACGTATATTAAACACTACGAAGTTATCATTCATTCACAAGTACTATTCATCTCAATCCAGTACTTACAATTAACTTAAACGTACTTTTTAACCCTGCTCCAGTAATGATAAATAACTTACACATATCTCTAAACGCCACTCTAATAATAACTAATAATTAACAAGTTCTTTTCAACCCTATTCTAATAATGACAAATAATATACACGTTCTGTTTAACCCCACTCCAATAATGACCAATAAAATATGAGTGCTTTTAACCCCACACCAAAGATGTAAAATTATATTCAAACCCCACTCGTACCATTACCACGATTCACACTCACTGTGTAGTTGCAAGTCTACCTGTCGGATGCATTGCAAAACTATTTTCTTGGCGCCATTGAATGCACAACAGCTTGCCATTGCCACTTATGAAACTCATTTACTTATTTACTTTCTGAGTTGGCAGGGGTTAGGAGACGATGGACGCTACTGCTGTCTCCATCCACACACTCGGAGTGATAACATGAATATGACTCTTCAACATCATCATCATCATCATTATTATTATTATTATCATTATTATTATTATTAATCCAACATCTTCATAAATATATACATAAATAAACAAAAAATACATAAATATTCACATATGTTTATATTCAAAAAATAAACATGTAAATACATAAAAGAATACATAAGCAAATAACACAAAAGAGTAAATAGGTAGACATTAATATGGCTCAAATATACCGTTGTTTTGGAGTATCTGTCTCAACCAACAGCCTCTAAGACAAAAATCCCCCCCCATCACCATCCTACCCACATCCTCCCATACGCCAAAAAATTCTCTTGGCTCGGAGGACACCATCTGTTGCCATCTGTATGTAGAGTACAGTTAGGTATACACTAAGGCTGACTCTCCATACACATGCAAATATGTAACTTTGTCTACATTCCTACATTCATATGGTCATTTGAATGCTTTTTTTTTTTAGTATAATACAGATATGTAATATTGTATAAATTGCTACATTAATATGAGTCATTTGAATGTTATTCCATACATATGCAAATATGCATCATTAATATAGGATATTTGTATGCTACTCTGTATACATACAATTATGTAATTTGTCTACATTGCGTCAGGCACATATGATATAGATATGCATAGTTTGTCTACATTCCCACATTATTATAGGACAACTGTGCGTTATTCCATATATACGCATATTGTCTACAATTCTACATTCAAACGTAAGCCATACACGTGAAAATATAGAACTTCTCTGCATAGTTATGCAAAATGGACATAACAAGGCCTACATAAAACTTGCTTACATTCCCACATTGAAATAAGGGATTGACATAACAAGGCCTACATAAAACTTGCTTACATTCCCACAT
>JAXCGZ010005825.1:5000-12500 GCA_037179515.1 Halocaridina rubra
TAGAAAAAAATTGTGCGCTCTCTCTCCCCTTCACCCGTCAAATTAAGCAGGTTATCCGTTATGTTAGTCAGTGAGGGGAAGAAAAGGGAATCGCAATCAATGCATAAATAGGGCACAGGAATAAATCCGCAAAGAAAGAAGAAGAAATGTCGAGACATTTCCACAGAATCAAAAATAAGGGCCAAATGACCCCCTATCCCCCCCCCTCACACATATTTGAGAAGTCATTTGTTGTTGTTGAAATGTAGACATTCCACCCTACAGTTGAACGGGTTATGGTGGACCCGAAGGTAACACTGAAAAGTCATAATTCCTTCTCTTTTATATATCTCTTTTACCACTAAGATTAAAACCGGGCCTGTCTGACTGTCAGTTTTGTGGCTGACAATGAAATATTATTTTAGATTCACGGTTTGCAAAGACACAATACAAAATATGACAAATATGTAAAATACTATTTTCGTTTTTTAACAATTTAAGAGTATAAAGCACACTGAACAACCGAGTTTTGAGCATAATTATAATACAGTATATCAGATATATTAATACACTCCAATATATTCTGTAATAGCTATCGTCACTCTTAAGTACATTATTATATTGATTACAATTACAACCGTTCTACAAATATATATATACAAATCTTATACACAGTACCTAGAACCTACTTAAGATGGTGTAGACAATATACAGAATTTTTCATACCAAATTATCTCTCTCTCTCTCTCTCTCTTTCCATTTCCTTCTTCATTAAGGGAAGCTTTTCCCATGTTTACAAGCTGTTGCTGTACCTTGCTACTCCCCTGATGATCAGTGTTGGTTTTAATTCAAGTTTTACAGCCGGACGCCCTTCCTGACACCAACCTTCCCATTGATCCGAACTCCGGACTGCACTGAGTTTATATACCTTGCTCTCCGAGTGGAAGTCTCTCTCTCTCTCTCTCTCTCTCTCTCTCTCTCTCTCTCTCTCTCTCTCTCTCTCTCTCTCTCTCTCTCTCTCTAAGTTCAATGGAGAACAATTTGATGAAGTTCAGTCGTCCCTTTTCATCATTATTCTGCACTATTACCATCTATTCCCCTCTCAAATGATCATCAATTCATCGTCACACACTTGCCTCATTTACAATTCACGTAAATAACACCACCACACAAAATTTATTCATAGTAACTCGATCCTATTTACAAGAATGTTTTTTACTAAATAATTCGTTATTTTTCTTATAAACTCTAACACTCATTCTTTGATTTTATTACTCACATTCGTTCCTATTCCCAAATTGATCACCTCATTATCATTTCAAAATTGTTTTTTTTTTTTCAGAATTAATATACCATCACTATCTTTATCATATACTTTTTCGATTCGTCAATACTCATCAATTACTCTCTCTTAGAGTCATCACTATTTCTTTTTATTCAGGACTTGATTACTCACTCATAATTACCACGTGCACTCAAAGTTGCACTCACTCTGTAGGTGTTCAGTATGAGTGTTGGCCAAATTCCCTATGTTCATGCAGTTTTCCCGAAACTCATTTATCAAAAGGAAAAAGTAAATGTGTCCAATGAAGTCGTAACTGATATGAAAAAGTACAATTTAAAAATATCAATCCATATATCATATACCAAAGCCATATTCCCCCTTATAAGGGGATGGCTGAGTCAAAGAAAATACTTTGACTTTTTGTGGGAAGTAAATACAGAGGAGGGGATTCCCAGTCCCCTTGCTCCGCCCCATTTAGTCGACTTTTGCGACAAGCAGGGGAACACGGAGGAAGTATTCTTACCCCCTCCCTCAAGGGGTAATACAAATAAACTTCTCTTACTTACCTTTCCCTACAGGAATCAAGTGTAAGAACAAAAACAAACATTCACAGTACCACTTACCTTAAAAAGAAAAAAATCATTACAGTTAAATACATATATTACTGCCCTGTGCAATGGCTCACTAACCATGCATGCGTGATAAAGCACACACCTGTATACAATGCAACTCAAGTCGTGTTTGCTTTCTCATTGTTTCATTATGACTTAGTAATGACCAATGTATAAACATGATATAACAGTCTAAATACAGAGGGATATTTACTGATATTCAACAAGTATTTGCCAGGTACATACTCATAAAATAATCTTCATATTATTACGTATTGTGGTGGTATAACTACAGTAATTCATACAAAACAGATTACTGTTTAAAAACTCTGAAATGTGTATCGATTATTTCAGGTTTCCAAGGATGATAAGCTTTCCGAAAGTCTAAGACAAAAGTAACTTATTTTCTTAATTAATCCCCTAAGTCACATTACAGTAACTTCCATTTAGTGCATAATTACATACAAGTACAATGGCCGCAATCCCCATTGTAAATGGTGTGGCCGAATCAAAGCACAAACTTACCATGGGCCAAATATACTTCAAAGACTCCTCTTAGCTCCTTTGGGAAAAAGAGTTGCCACAAATCTCCACCACCACTAGCCAATACGTATGACGAATTAGTGCCAATCATATTAATATATTTTTCTTGCAGGATAGGTACTTTTTAACTAAATGAAGCCCAAACTCACGGAAATACCTTTCCACTAATGATACCTAGAGATATAATGGTGCACTCATTTAATTCCTGAGCTAACAAGGCCTACCGCATAAAGGATAACGGGCTGGTATAATAATGATTTTGATCATGTTAAGTCCCTTATGGGCATTTACTATTTCAAAGCCTAATAGTACTCACCGCTTCCTTTCTGTTGGGCTTAGCCTTATCAAGTGCACGATTACACGTCTGATAGTCCACCATGAGAGTGGTTCTGTCCAGAAGCATTTGATTCTCTGATTCGATGTAATTACTCCATAATGTTAATACACTTCCCATCATTATTTCTTCTTTATTGTGTTTCTCATCTAACTGACCCTGAAATAATATAAGACACGGTTCAATTAGTAAAAATAAAATAGATGCAAAATTACTTTTTTTACACATTTTTTACCATTCATCCCCATTTGCTTGGGGGTGAAAACAGACAGGTTCATCACTTCCGGAGTCGAGGACTCTAACCACTCCGCTACTGCGGTCACATGATATGTTCTTAGCTGCCCCATTCAAATAGATATATTATGACATCACTGGTGACCATTAATTTTTCTTTTCATCATCAATGAAAAATTATTAACATTAGTGAAACTTATCAGTACCTAAATTGGCATTATGCAAAAACAATTCAGTTCCTGTACATCATCATGAATGAAAAAGTAATCTACATTTATATAACCTCAGTAGAATAATAAAACGTCAATAAAGAAAGTAGCAAAAAAATACCACAACAATTGTATCAGTAATCCTATGCAGAATACCACGCAAGTGAGACATTAAAATGATATAAAGTAATAAATAAAACAATTTAATGGAGTGTGAGTAAAACTAAGTTAAAAGATTTAGTTTCAAAACAGAATGTATTTACAAAAAATCTCATATTCCATCACAGACATCACTAAAAACAAGGAATATTAATTACCTTAACAGTATCCAAATTATCATAGAACAAGATGTTCATAATGTTATACTGCTTGTTATGAAGTTCCGAATTGGGCATGCTGCTCTGCTTAAGAGCCGTCACGAGCTGCTCTATATGATGGCTTACCCCTTGAGATAGAGAAAAAAATAAGTATATATGAGAATCTTTACAATGCAAAGTATATCAAAGGCATGTGGTTAGTCTATCGATCAATATACAAATACCAAAGTCCCCCTTATAAGGGTGGCTAAGTCAAAGCAAAAACCTTTACTCTTTGCGGGAGGAAAACACAAATAAAGGGATCACCTCTTCCTTCGCTCTGCCCCATTTATTTAATTTTTAGGACATGAAAGGGAGAACGGTGGAGCAGTTTTTGTGCCTCAGTGGTTAGATCTCTAAGGAAAAATTTATTCATATATCTAAAAACAAGTAAAAACAATCGCTATATTATTAATTTCTTATATTTGTATTCATATTATACTAAGTCATTCATATAATTCTAGTCACATCAATCTAAGTTACTGTTGAGTATCAAAAGAAAAATTCACACTGACAAAATACAAGAGGCAAAATGAAAACATAAGTTGAATACATATTACGTCATATCATATAATTTCATATATCATATTCAGAATATGAAGTCTGCTCATACACCAGCATCTGTCATACAATTGGTACCAGAATCCTCTCATTTTACTTTAAGTTAATATATATACAGTATATACATATCTACTGATATCCAAGTTTTCCATTTTCACTTATATAGTAGCTTATAAATGTAAAAGTACCTAAGATGAGATTTGACTATACAGTGGTTCTTTAAGAGAGTGAGAGACATATGTGATTTACCCAAACAAACACGAGGTACGTTATATGCCAAATAGTTAGCATCGTAACAGCTTTCTAAGAAACTGGTAAGAATGTAAAAATATTCTTAAATATTCAAATTTGATCATAAATTCAAATTATAAAAAGTTAAATACATAATATTTCAAAATGGTTATCAGGAAAAGTCAAATATTTGAAGAATTTTCATCTATACATTCACACAACTACAATTTTATGAAAAGAGAACTGCAAGAGCACAACTAAACCTCTTAAATGGAGCTACTTCTGTACGGTCATTAGATGTAGCATCCGTACCAGCCTTCTGATCTTTGCTGATCATGATACATAAATGCTACAAATAATGAATGAATAAGAGAGCAGTGGCAGAATGTCAGCATGCTTGCCAATTTATGTGTCACTATGAACCTCCAGTCGAATAAGTGGACACAGGTTGCGGTTGGGGAATTAAGGCTGGATGTCCTTCTTAACACCCCAAGGTGGGCTCAAATACAAGCTTGTCACTTCCAAACTCTAGTGCTCTAAGCACTGCATTACTGCAGTCCCCTGTAATCTGATATACAATATGAAACAATACAGTGAGCTTTGTTTGAGTATGTTAAATCATAGATATTTTTCTGCATAATAGAGCTACTTAATAAGCTCCATAAAACGTAGAAGATACTAACTAAACTGAGCACAGATAATCTTATTGAAGGCCTCAGCGGTGTTATTAATAGCTGGATGGTGTTTGGCAACCCAGTCTCGCTCCTTTTGGAAGAACTCTTCACAGTCAGGGTATGATGACTTTCGGAAATCTAGCGTGTTTGACAGTTTGCTCATCAAGCCCTTTTTTACCTGATGGAAGAGAAAAATAACACTTAGCCTATATTCAATAGTCATCAGTTTTTCTGTAATGAGAATTTAGTATTAGAAATCTTTTAAGAAGTAAAGGAAATAGAATTTCCTCCCAAAAGATAGGAATGCACTAAAATATATGAAACTTAATCATTAAGAGGATGAAAGATTAACACAATTAACCTCCATGGTTATTACTAACAAGCAAATAAAAATACTAAGGAAACAGAAACAAAAGAAAAGTAATGTCTTTACACAAAATATCATCAGGAAGACTCTGGACTAGAAAATTACAAACTTATATATCAATACAAAATTCAAAAGTGATCAGTCATGCCATAATCAATGGTTAATAATAAATAATTTCTTAGAAGTAAAGGAGAAACAACTTTAAAGAAAAAACGATGAGGATACACTTTAAAACATTAAAAAAAACTCGTACATCATGAGGATTAAAGATTAATTTCAAGGTGCTATTACTACTAAGCTTACACAACTATTACATATATCTTATTACCTAAGGAAACATACACAAAGGACATTAATGCCAGAGTAGAAAATTACATTAGAAATACTGGAATAGATATTTAGAAAGGAAAATCAACTTATAATAAAAATCATCAATGAAGTGTGGTTAGAAACACAATAGCTGATTATTGTGAAAGATGTAACTCTTTAATTACAAATATATAACAGACAATATTAAAAATTTACATTCTATATCCTTGACACATCCTCCACAAATCCTAAATAGGTCTTCTGTACCATATGGTAAAGATAAAATGAAATCAGCTTTAGTCTCACAGAATAGTACTGTATATCTTTCTGTCAGAAAAACTGATGATATGGCAAGCAAAGACATGCTAACCATAGAATCTTAAGTATTTAACAACTATTGACAAAAAAAAAAAATTCATCAACAAGTTACAATTATTAAAAGGAAAAAGTACTGCACAATACAATGAAATATAGTTTCACTTAGCTATGCTGCAAAAGGAATATCACTGTATTACAATATACTAAGAAGAATCCACTATAAAAGGAGATACAAATCAAATTAGGAAGTAAACTATTAACCACATTACCTTGGTTCTTGGTGGTGCTTCTTTGACTGTTAAGAAGTTGAGAAGCCTCTCATTTTTCCCCAATACTGGATGGCTCAACAGCAGTTCTAAGTACCTAAAACATGAACAATCACAAATTATCCAAAATTATATTTACAAATTACTCACATAAAAATACATGAAGCTGTTATCACAAAAATTATCTGTATTAGAAAAATTATATTCTATTAGATGTCTACTTTGTATATCTTTGGAAGAAATAGTTCTGGAAAAAAAATCCTGCTCATATAAAAAGAATACTGTACATATATTACATAGCAAATTACAGGTTCATATTTATTTACTCACTTTTGCAATTGATGGCAATCTTTGTGAAATTCATCTGCAATCAACGTCTTGGACTCTTTTCCCATTAATCGTTTGGACTGAATTTCTGCATTGTGAGGATCTGCAACAAATGTACTATTTTACAAAAAGAAATGCTATAGCTTACTATGCAAAAAAAGAAAAATATTTTACATATTTATTATCTTTCTGAAGTTATAGAGCAAATTCATTAAATTACAGTACACAAAATTATTAACAACGTCTGGCAACTGTATATTTTGTATGTTGTTAATATGATGAAGATATCAGTAGTCTCTCACCTAGCAGCCACATACTGTTAAGTTACTGCATACTAACCAATGGCAGATCGCTGAGGCAGAGGAGGAATGATGAGACCATGAGAGGGCTGACCAGTAATTACACAGTGTTCTAAATATTCAAAATCCTCGAATTCTCTCTCTAACATATGAATAGTAAGGCCATTCTGGATAAAAAACAAATAAATATAAAAGTAATATGCCATGATTTGAAAAAATATATTTGTGTTCACATAAGAACAGACAATGCTTATTACTTCTTCTTGACAATAACGTATGATTTACGAACATGACTCATTTGCACAATTTTAATATCATCTAGAGTATTTCTAAGCAAAATTATCTTAACACACAAACATTATTCACTAAAAATAAAATAACAGTACAAACCTGTGAAACTTGTAAGGTAAATCTTACAGAGTCGCCATCTTTAGTAACTTTGTCACTTAAACGGACATTATATTTTGGAGTGAAGGGTTCCTGTGGTTCAGGAGATGAGGCTCCAGATGACCCACCTGAGGCTGATCCTTCCTCCATCATGAAACCTATTAAAGAAAATAAGTACAGTTACTGATGAGAGAGGTACAAATGGATCAG
>JAXCGZ010005825.1:17500-45000 GCA_037179515.1 Halocaridina rubra
GCTTATGGTGAGGGAAGGATGTTCACATCGGGGAATGGGGTGTAGAGGGAGTAGGGGATGGATCTGAAGACGGATATAAGGAGCATTGTGAGCATATCCATGTGTTTGTGTAGGGATTCATGGTGACAAGTATTGTACAAGTTAAATGGGTCCAATTTCTGCATGAGTTGCAGAAAAGTGAACCTTTGGTGTGTGGGCTCAAAGTGATGTTTGTGGAGAACGTTGGACATATATTTTTTAAGTTGGTCCTAACTTTCTCTTAATACCTTCAGATTTAGTGAGTATTTGTGAAATATCAAGCAGAGAACCATATCTTGGTGGAGAAAAAATTGTGTTGTTGTGCATTTCAGGTTATGAAGTAAGGTATTTGCCTGGGTGACCAAAGCCTCTCCTTCGTTCTTGTTCACCCTGCGGAGCAAGAGTTGGTTGTAACAGCCATTGTTGATGCTCTCCTGATCTGCAGCTCCATAGTGCGGACCCATGACTAAAATGCTGCCACTCCATGGCCAGTATATACTGTGTGTGTGTAATTATCTTTTTTGCCGTCTTTTTCAGTGAATATAAGAATTCAGTACTTATACATCAGTTCTACACTGCATTAACTAGATGAGAAGTTAACCGTGTTCACTTTAAATGATATTTTAACCCTAATAAAGTTATTAGTTTGGCCATAATTGTAACAAATAAAAAGAGGATGAAAGGCTTCTATGTGCATCATCATGGAAGCAGGAATTACCAGCCTCTTGATCTCCCAAACCTTTTCAGTTGTTTCCAGCAACATAAAAGAATACATGCACAAAATTATTATTATTGAGGGGTACTCTGGCTAATAGTACTGTTATCAGGATAACTTATTGCAAAATAATACAGAATTTGAGGGTAAATACTTAGTACAATAAAAATGGAAAGGATAACAAATGAATCAGATGCACAACTGAAGTCATACTGTACTTATAAAAATAAAACTTCGTAAACAAAAATAACACATTACCAATAACAGAGAGGCATAACTAGAGTACAGATAACCAATAATAATTTATAGAGGTTAAAATATACAAAAGAATAACAATAAAGGATGTAGATTCCACGTTCATAACATTGACTTAAAATCAGTCGTCACTATTTATCATACACCAAAAACTTTGTATACTCAACATATAACATTATTTACTGGATAAGATGTAAACTAAAACTCTGACATAATACAGTGTGTGAAAAGTAAAGTAAAAAATATAGGCAGCTAATAATGATACAATAGATATAAAAAGGTAACCAATAATTACAGCTGCATAATTCTAATATGAGTTAAACTACCTCAGTCAATGATATTAAGGACTTTACATCTGTTAAAGGGGTAAATGCCCATTTAAAAATTTATACTTTTAATATATATATATATATATATATATATATATATATATATATATATATATATATATATATATGTTTTTTTTTCTTTATATGTCTTATTTCATTTTCAAACAGAATTACTGTACTTACAAAATTTACATAAGACCTATTTCAAACTGACAACACCTACTATTTAGCCCATCAGGGTGACCACAACTAACTAACTACTTATGGAGAACTAGAAGGCACCATTATATCCTTCACATCATCAGCCATTCTAACATCTGCTTTGTGATGAAGAAAAAAAATACTGGGAGGAAGTTGACTCATGGGGAATATGAGTGCAAAACAATACATGAACTAAATATAAATGCCCATAACAAAGATGTATATAGATAAATTGGAAAATCGAGTCTCTTAGATGCTCCATTTTCTTCAGACATGAAAACAAAAAAAATCATATTTATGCAAATTCCGTAAAGAGGGACATAAGTTTTTAAACAAAAAATAATTGTCTTTGCAAGTATTTTCATTACATATAATTATATAGACCTGACATACAATGCCCAAGTACTAAATATAATCTATATATTAAGATTTCTATGGAAATCACTTATGTCACCATCATCTGCTAAGAATTACAGTATATTTCTTCAAAAGTAATTTTTACTTGAAACGAAATCACTGAGGGAAAATATCTGTTCTGCAATTCCAATTTTCAAATGTCAAAATTTCTCCACCAGCACTAAATTATAACCTTAAAAGTCACTGTTATCCACAAAAACATGTAGAAAATCAGGGGAACCGACCTGTGTCGCAGGCTACGTGATCATTCCACCTTACTAAGATACAGAGTTTCATGGTGAATATATATATATATATATATATATATATATATATATATATATATATATATATATATATATATATATATATATATATATATATATATATATATATATATATTATATATATATTATATATATATATATATATATATATATATATATATATATATATATATATATATATATATATATATATATATATATATATATATATATATATATATATATATATATATATATATATATATATATATATATACGCAGGTTATAAGAGATTTACAGGCTTCACACTTGGAGAGAGTAGAGAGAATGGTAATTTAGCAAATTCTCTTTCATTAGGAATCAGGAAAGAAAACACGGACATATAAGTAGTAATACTGTACATGTAAAATACAACTCTAAATAAAAAGGTCACTGTACACTGACACTAATCACTACGTCTCTGTTTCCGCTTACGAGCAAAATGAGAAAATGTTAACATAACCATTGCTAAAGTCACTAGGCCTAACATACATCTTGGAGTGAATATATCTTCCATGGACTGAATATCTGCTAACATCCCTCCAGCCTGTACGCATAAAAAGTTGTACGGTAGCAACCCTGCAATATGAAGATAGTTGTTACTATTAAGACTCATTTCAATATAATGTTTCATTCAAAAAACTACATTACTATTTCTACTTAGACAACATAATTTAATCTTATGAGTATTAACATACCAAAGTAATAATGATTTATTTATAATTACACATACCCAGTTATCACTGGGGCTGGCCAAAATTAAAACATCCCTCATGTGGCCTGAAAATTGTAGATGGGAACTAGAATGGAATACCCTTCTCAAATGGTGTGCAAGTTGCAGAAGGTAACTAAAATGGAATACCTTTCTCTTTGAATTTACGTAATGGCCACACCACAATCAAGAGAGGTGATGATATACTGATAAGGTAAAATATGGTGTAGCTATTTTGGCGCTAAACTCAATATGGCAAAACCCATTTGGCGGTGGACATTCTGGAGCTAAGACGGCTTTTACATTCACCTAATCTGGCCTAACTTAACTATTTTTACAAAATTTATGGCTCCAGAACAGCCACGCCAAAACAGCATTGCCAATTTTCCCATTCTGTTACATGCATTATAGGATCAAGGTCTACAACTTAAATTCCTCATTTAAAGTCATGGTCAAGCGACCAGTTTCTGAAAGATTACTAAAAGACATCAAGAAGTAATATGCAAAATTAAAGATAATAAAAGAAAGCAAGTTTATTCAGATAATGAGGAGAAATGGAAACAAAAAATAAATTACTTCAGAAATGCTACTTAAGCAATCAGAACCCGGCTTTTATCTAAATATACCAGTATTAATTATATAAAGTAAGGAGTAGGGCATATAATAATAAATAATCAATAGGAAATAACAACTAGAAGACTCACAAAATCTTACTCTACTTTATGTTCAAACAGAAAAGCTACTGAAATATTTACGGAATTATTATTGCAAAATATGAACAGAATTTCATGAACTTACCAAAAAACACAGATAAAAAGAACATGGGTAGAGGTACATTGACATAAGGTGCTGTCAAATTAAGAAACCAATTTGGGGTCATCGGAAACACTCGAAGACTAATTAAAAACAGGAATAGTTGATTTTCATTTTCATGTATCTGGAAGAAAAAGCACAGAATTAAGAATAAGTGCTAATGTGCTTAGATGCTGCCATTCATTAAAAATATCTGTGATGTAAGTAGTTACTGTGCAGATGACAAGCAGTAGTTATGATATCACAGACTATACAATATCACGAACAAATACTGTCATCCCTTTTTCCCAGTCCCACCCAAACCAGCCAACACAAATATATCAATTCCCAGTTAACTCGCCATTCCATCCAGTCACTTAACGACAACACACAGGTGAATGCACAACCTACAGACATCCATCCTTTCGAATTCTTCCTTCCTTATGAAAACAAGAGTCCACCTGGCCTTATGCTATGTGGGCACCCAGCCCATATGTGGGCACCTAGCCCTTCTGAGATGTTAGAAGAGGCTGGGAGACTCTGTAAATTATGCCTGTTCAGGATGTAATACATCACTGCATACAAGCAAACACATTATGAAAGACTGTACTGCTCACAACCACATACTCTAACAACACAACATACTCTCCTTGAGACCTCTGCTGGAAAGCCTGGATCAGCAGTGGCCTTTGTTAGGGACTTGGAGCTGTTCGGCCAGGCAGCTTAAGAAACAACAAAAAAACAGGAGGAAAAAGTGCAACAATAGATTATAGATATCATAACAATGACCAAAGTAAATTCATTCAAAGTACTGTATACATGAATACTCTACCAATTACCTTACTTCAATCGTGTTAAGAAATTTTTTTATTTTTCGGTAGGTAAAATTTGGATGACAATACTTCAAAAGTATAACCATACCTTTTCCTCCAACCACCGTATTTTAGTTGCAAATTTCTTTTGTATGATGGTTTTTCCCACAAGCCGTGATAGGAGAAAACAATTGGATGCTCCAATCGCAGTCAATACACAGCAAAGAGGAAATCCTAGAGGAAACGACCCAAAAAGAGCACCTCCTAATAAATTCTGTGAAATAAGACAATGAATATTTTCCAGAAAGCTGCAATATCTTTGTATTTTCGACATTTAGAAAAAGTAGTAATTTATGAATTTCATTTACATATTAGTTTTATTCAAATGAAATACAGTTCTTTCACTCGAAACTACATAGTAACCATGTATGGTACTTGTACATTACAAATCTGTGACCATAATACTAAGCATTGCAAAGAAGACTATTAATTGATATTACTTCATTTATCTATTAGCATTGCAAATTATTAGAATCTTTGCTCCAATTTATTAGTCTAACAAACCTACAACTATAATATTGAACATTATCATTACGTAAATAAACAAATGCAGACTATATAGAGGAAATTCCCATAGCCAATATTAAGTAAACAAAGTTTTTTCGGATCTTGCAAAGATGAGTATCCCCCAGAGCCCCATTTAACGTTAAATAACCTCATAAATTGTTAAGTTAGGTTAGGCTCAATGAAGTGACTTGCCTTGTAAATATAAATAGTTCTAGAGCACCCTGGGGTTACTTTAATTTACAAGATCCTTCATTTCACATGAATGTCACCATTCTCATGAATAACTTACAAGAAGAGCTGATCCTGGAATGGCAAACGTTTGTTTATAGATGTAAGCAGATGAAAACAATAGCAATACATAATACCAGTGGTCAGTTTTATAGGCCCCTGATACACGTACAAGTTCTCTCAAATCCTCAAGAGATCTTGGGAAATGGAGATCCTAAAAAGTAATCAAAAAAAGAAATGAAAACGTGCAAGCTGCAAAATGTAAATTGAAATCAAGTTCATGCATAATAAAAAAAACTTTGAGACATGCTATTGACTAAAAATGTTTGCTTAACTCTTTTGAAACTGTGCTGCGCCGTATATACACCTGAAGTTATTTTTAGGGGGATCCAGTAGGGTGGTTGAGGGGAGCTGTGGCGTCCCATAATTCCCAAGGAGGCAAGGGGAGTGATTGAGGGATATTAGCTTCTGGTGAATGTGTACACATTGACTTGGCCACCCAATGACAAGGGAAACTATGGTAACTGCATATGTATATATATGTACTCTTTTGAATTATAAAAGAGCACGTACAAAATATATCTTCATTTTTTACAGAAGAGGAGCTGTTGCATTTTGAATAACGTTACAATACTGGAGTGTCATCTGTATCATCCAGTGTTGGATACCTTCCCCTAAAATTACACATAAAATCATTCAATAACCTTTTTCCATTTGTTTTCCCTATTTATTTGCCTTATTTTACCCAAGCAGGATGGTGAGAGAGAAGTACCCTTTATTCCCAAAAAGGAAAAGGAGTTCTTGAGGTGTGTCTTGGCTTGTGGTGACTGTGTTCTTTGGACCAGCCACCCCCTCTTATATAGGGGAAGTATTCAGTGTACACACATATATATATATATATATATATATATATATATATATATATATATATATATATATATATATATATATATATATATATATATATATATATATATATATATATATATATATATATATATATATATATATATATATATATATATATATATATATATATATATATATATATATATATATATATATATATATATATATATATACAGTATATATATATATATATATATATATATATATATATATATATATATATATATATATATATATATATATATATATATATATATATATATATATATATATATATATATATATATATATATATATATATATATATATATATATATATATATATATATATATAGGGGGTCCCCACTTTACGTCAGGGTTTTGTTCTTGACAGCTGACTTAAGTCGGAACAAACCTATAATTCGAACACTAGGTCCACCACAATGGTAAAATTAAAACTCTAATACCTGTACATACAAAAATAATCTAAGTTCTTAATCTGATACATAAAAATAGTTAAAGTACACTATACAGTATTGCTTACCTTTATTAAAGTGGTTGGTTTGCATCTGAATGACTGATATGTAGAAAAATTGATTTATTAATTATTTATTGGTCTCTGATGTAATCTCGGAATGACTTAACACGTAACATCTTAAAAAGGGGACCCCCTGTATATATTAAAAAAAAATTTATCACCCTCTTTGCAACAAAAATGTTTATCCTCCTAAAAGCATATCTTAACTATTTCAAAATAATCTAATTCTTTCTAGGTATATTTACCATAATATATTTGGCATTTCTAATGGATCCTCTTACCCTATTAAGTATACTTGAAATTCAAATCGCTGATTATAGTAAATTTTTTTGTAGCCTTACCTTATAAGTTAATGTTTTCTTAAAACGTTGCATACAGTTCTATCTACCTTGGTTGTCTACCCCAATTGGGGGGTAGCCAACATCAAAAAAGAAACAATACGGGGATTACTTTGCTCTATGGGCAATGATGAGGGAGCTAGCGACCTGTTCAGATGACAATGCTGGAGTGCCACAGCCCATCCTCCCGGCTCTTCCACAACCTGTGTCGCTTCATAAATGCCAACTCTCCTACTGCCCCTACCACAGGGCTACCTCTGTAAGATGCAGCCCTATGGTAACAGCAGATGCCCATCAGAGCTGTGTCACAATCACTCGCCACTCATTCCTATTCCTAGCACACTCACTTGCTTCCCTCACATCCATCCTCCTATCATTCAGGGCTCTCCTTACTCCATCCATCCACCCAAACCTAGGCCTCCCTCTAGCATTTCTCCCATCAACTCTCGCATTCATCACCTTTTTCAGCAGTCTTTCATCATCCATCAATTCCACATGGCCAAACCATCTCAGAACATTCATATCTACTCTGGCTGCAAATTCTCTCCTCACACCCGTTCTTGCTCTCACCACTTCATTCCTAACCCTATCCAACCGAGATACACCAATCATACTCCTCAGGCATTTCATCTCAAACACATTTAGTTTCCGTCTCTCACTTACTTTCATACCCCATAACTCTGATCCATACATCACAGTTGGCACAACCACTTTCTCATACAAAACTTTCTTAACATTCATTTCCAACCCTCTATTCTTCATCACTCCTTTCAACGCACCCAACACTTTACATCCTTTATTCACTCTGTGACACACATATGCTTCCACTCCACCATTTGCAGCTATAACCGAGCCTAAATACTTAAACTGATCAACTTCCTCAAGTGTCTCTCCATTCAATATAACATTCAATCCAGCACCATCCTCATTTCTTGTACACCTCATAACCTTACTCTTTCCCACATTCACTCGCAACTTTCTTCTCTCACACATCGTTCCAAATTCTGACACTAACTGACACAGCCTCTCCTCTGAATCTGCCACCACCACAGTAGAATCTGTGAACAGCAACTGATTCAGCTCCCACTCATTATCATCCCCATCTACCATTCTCAAACCTCGACCATGCACTCGTTCATTCACCTATCTTACGACTCCATCAATATACAAATTGAACAGCCATGGTGACATCACACATCCCTGTCTCAGTCCCACACTCACTGGAAACCACTCACTCACTTTATTCCCTACCCTAACACTAGTTCTACTGCCCTCATACAAACTCTTCACTGCATGCAACAGTTTACCATCAATTCCATATAACCTCAATACATTCCACATTGCCTCTCTATCAACTCTATCATATGCTTTCTCCAGATCCAAAAATGCAATATACACATCCTTACCCTTTGCAAAATATTTCTCACATAACTGCCTAACTATAAAAATCTGATCTATACAACCTCTACCTCTCCTAAAACCACTCTGCACTTCCGCGATCACATTTTCTGTCTTATCCCCAATCCTATTAATCAGTATCCTACCATGCACTTTTCCTACCACACTCAACAAACTTATACCCCTAAAATTACTGCATTCATACACATCTCCCTTACCTTTGTATAGGGGCACTATACAAGCAATCACCCATTCCACGGGCACCACTGACAACATAAAGCATATATTAAACACACTCACTAAACATTCCAATGCAGTCACACCCCCTTCTTTCAACATCTCTGCTCTCACACCATCCATTCCAGGTGCTCTACCTGCTCTCGCTTCATACAATACCCTTTTCACCTCCTCTCTTGTAATCTCTCATTTTCATCTCCCATTACTGGCATTTGAACACCCCCCACTGCCACCAAAGCTGCCTCTCTATCTTCCTCAACATTCAGCAAGCACTCAAAATACTCTGCCCATCTTTTCCTTGAATCGTTCCCTCTTAACATCTGTCCATTCACATCTTTCACTGTCTCCTCCATCCTCGACCCACCCTTCCTTACTCTCTTCACTTCTTTCCAAACTTCTTTTTATTCTCCTCATATGACCTACTAAAATCCTGTCCCCACCTAACATTTGCCAACCTCTTCTCTTCCTCTACCTTCCGCTTGGTTTCCACATTTTTCTCCCTATATCTTTCATACTTCTCCCTACTGTTACACTACAGCCATTCCTCAAAAGCCCTCTTTTCCTCTTCCACCTTAATTTTCACTCCTTCATTCCACAACTCGCTGCCCCTTCTCATGCCACCTCCAACAAACCTCTTTCCACACACATCACTTGCATTTCCCACAAAACATTTTTCATCAACCCCCATTCCTCTTCTAACTCCCCAACTTCTCTTTCTTTCACCCTGTCATGTGCCACTTTCAACCTGTCCTGATATTCCTGTTTCATCTCTGGCTTTTTCAACTCTTCCACCTCCACCATTTCCCTTCTACATCCCCCCACTCTATTTCTCCACTCTTTTGCTACTACCACTTTTGCTTCAACCAAAAAATGATCAGACATCCCAGCAGTCACACCCCTATATGCATGCATATCTTTCACTCTACCAATCATGCTCTTAGCTACCAACACATAATCCATTAATGCTCTTTCTTTCACTGTTCCATTTGCCACTCCCATCCATGTATAATTATTTATTAACTTCTTCTTGAAAAAACTATTACCTATCACCAACTCTTGCTCCACACACATATCTAACAGTCTCTCGCCACTCACATTCCCACCTGGTACCCCATACTTTCCTACAACACCTTCTACCTCTCCATCACCCACTCTGGCATTCAAGTCACCCAACACATCTACACAGTTCCTTCTACTCAGACCATCCACACACCTAGTTAACTCATTCCAGAATTCATCCCGCTCTTCCTCACTTCTCTCACATCCTGGCCCATGCGCACTAACAAAAACCCAACATTCCCTACCTATACTAGCCCTCACCCACATCAGCCTAAATGACACTTCTTTCCATTCCACTACCCTATTTACCATCCATTCACTCAGCAATAATGGCACACATTCACTCACTCTCCCCCTTTCAACCGAAGATACCCTACCTGTCACATCACCAAATGCCACTTCTCCTTTTCCTTTCATCTTCTTCTCACACAATGCCAATACATCCATCCTCCTCCTACCAAACATATATCCAATTTCACATCTTTTGCTCTCTATCATACTACAACCACGCACATTTAGACACCCCAAAACTAGAGTTTGGGGAGAAGTTATTCTCCCCTCTACTAATTCACTAACCCATCATTGGAATAGCATTCAAAGTATGAAAAGGCTTTCAAGTGTATGTCAAAACAATGTTAATAAGAAATTGAAGGAGTTTTTCGAATACTGCACATAAAAATAGAGCTAACAAAAGCGTTTTGAAAAAAGCTCCAAGATGACTTATTAGGGAAAACTTTTTAATCTCATGACCAGTGTTTCTTCAATGAATTATGGAAAACTTATTCTAAAAAGTAACAACACTGTAGTAACATTCTCAAAAAGTCATCGACCTTAGAAATAGCTTAATATAAAAAATGAACCAAATCAAAACCTAATTCGTTTTTAATTTTTAATTGTCATTAGTAATCCCCATTATGGGATTGAACAAACAGATTAGAGCTGGAGAATTAAGGCTGGACGCCCTTCCTATTCCTCCGCGGTAACCTCAATCATGGGTGTCAGCTTCCGAGTTGAGTATTCTAACCAAAGCATAACCTAATATGGATAGTGAAAATTATAGTAAGACAGTCTCTTTTAGTTTCTGACGGATGAAGTTACCCCTAGTGGTAGCCCCTACCTAATCAGCAGGCTCAGTGTGTACACTATTAAATACTGTATATGGAGTCAGTGGTGGATCAATATCTTCACAAAGCTTGGACTACAATTAGGCCAAAATTATTCCAATTTAGCCTGAAGATAAGCCCCATGAGATATAGGGAAGTAAACAGTAAAAACAAAAAAGCTTTTACAGAGGCAAAGCCACATTAGTAATCTTCAACCCTAAAGAAGCTTTAAGAGCACCAATTGGAAATGATATTTGTAATGGCCTGTGACATGCACATTACTTCATAAAGTTCTCTCTTGAGTTACTGTCGTATCTATTATAAATGAATTTATTTTTTGAGATTTTTTTATAACAGCTCGGCCACCAAAGAAAGTGCAAAATAAACCAATAAAGATTATAATATTCTTAAAATCAGTCTTCCACTTGACATCTCGATTTATTTTGCTTAATAGTTAACATTACTATAATACAGTAATATTGAATAATGCATTATAAAGCATAATTATATACAGCACAAGCTACAAGAAAGCATAAGGCAAAAACTATAAGCAATTTCTAAACAATAAATACAACTCACTGGTGTGTGACCGCTACGTAATGCTGGTCTGCTGACAAATAAGAACCAGAGAAAGAGCGTGGACACCGCGAATGCCACTGGAACAATCAAGAGTCGAACGTATTCTCTCTGCTGTACACCAACCATTTTCTCTGAGAAGATGAAAGGTAAATTATAAAAATTATATTTACTGTGAGCTTGTGAGAAGTGAGTAATTTCAAGATTATCAATTTGTTTTTCTACCTTGTTAAAGTTGCATAAAACATTTTCCAAAGGCTGTTGTAATTTGGGTCACTGGAAAAGAGATAGGTCAAAGACTGTACTCATCTTTTCTAATGTTAAAATATATGTCAGAGGATTATAATAAATTTTTAAGAGAATAAATAACTCGGTCTAAATCTCATTTTCTAAATACTAAAATTGGACATTTAAGGGTCACTTCTAAGAAACACTTATCCCAACAATTACAGAGTAAAAGCAAGAGAAAGTATACCTAATATAAATGCCGTAAATATTTATGGTGAGTAAGAAGGTTTTTTAATTTATACCAAATACAGGAAAAATAAAAACTTTGCCTGAATACGGAATTTCAATTCTGAAAGCAGAGCCTCCAGAATCTTATTGACTAACCAGGGGTTGTGTGTTGTTTGCCATTTTATGTCACTATTGATCCCCTTTTGAGTGGGGGAGGAGACAGACTGGTTAGACTCAAGGTTAGATGCCCTTCCTAATGCATGCGCTGGTATCTTGAACACAGCTTTATCACTTCCCAATTCGAGTGCTTTGACTCCTGCACTACTGCGACGTGGAAAGTGATAAGAAGCATGATACCAAATGAAAAGAGTACCTCAGAAAGTTATGAAAATATTACGGAGTTGAAAGACAAAGCAGATAACTTTAATAACTATTTTGCTAACGTTGACAAAAATACATATGAAAAAACTCAAGAAAACATCAACTCAGTGAATATGAGTAATTGCTTAAATGACAATTCTTTCAATGAAAACACAAGAGAGTACTTCAAGATAAATCCTATCGATTGTGCTACCCTAATTCTTACCATAAAGAGCCTAAGAAACTCTGGCTCTAATGGTTCAGATGGCATACCATTTCAGTTCATCAAAATGCTCTACCCATGATTGCATCCTATATTCTAACTATTATGAACACTTCCATTGTTACTAAAAAGTTTCCTGACTCTTGGAAAATATCACATGTAATACCTCTGCATAAAAAGGGGGACAGAGAAGATGTGACAAACTATCGTCCCATTTCCCTGCTACCCATTTTCTCTAAAATATTAGAAGTCCCCTAATGATTAATCAAGGTACAGAGAAATACCCCCTGAGGGACAGGGGCTAGAATACTTCCCCCCGTTCCCCTGCGTGTCGCAAGAGTTGACTAAATGGCGCGGAGCGAGTGGACTGGGAATCCCCTCCTCTATGTAATTTCTTCCCCAAGAGTCAGAGTATTTTGACTTGACTCACCCACTCCCCTTATAAGGGGTAAAATGGCTCATGTATATAGATAGACAGAAGAGAAATAAGGATAACTGAAGAGGTACAGTATATTAATATGGACCAGGCTCTAGTGAGATAATATCAAGGATCATCACTAATATGGTACCTATTAACTAATAAAAAAGATGGCCACAAAGGCATTATGATTAATGAATATTAAATGATGAAGTGTGATATTATTTCCCATTACGAATATAGAACTACACTAAGCTATAATAATTTCAGAACGATTAGTATACCATGCATTATGCTTAATATACATTACGATATGACACTCTTAGCATTAAGACTTTTGTTTTTACTAAAGCCACCTAGTTAAAAAGCTGATAGAAAGTATGAAAACAAATACTGTACCAGTAGGCACTTTAAACTAGAAAAAGGAATATGCTGTGATAACGTAAACAGCCTACCTTTTACTAAATCAGACCTTTGGGAATCATCTTCAATCAAAATTTTTAAATTCCTCATGCCTCAAATTATTAGAAGAAAAACGGCCTCTCAATCAAATACTGAACAACAATGTCTAGGTAAGATATCAAACTATGTATACTCTGTTAAGCAAAGTATTTTGAAAAGACTGGCTACAATACCACCAAAGGTATTTCCAAGTAGCATGTGTTAGTTTATCTACCCAAGATAAGGAAATGTCAAAGTACAACTTGTCTGCGTAGTTATCACTCACGTGCAGTCACTTAAATTCAGAGCGTATCTATATTCAACATAGCAGTTGATTGGGTAAATGTTTATTTTCAACCTTTAGGTAGGAAAACTCATACAGTTTATTAAAATATTACGTTAAGTTTGCAAAGGTTAGTTCAAGACCATATATGAAACGAGTTGATAACTGAAATTATTGTTTTTAGTTGGTTTAGAGATTCTCAAGTGTTTATAATTTCATTTCATCGTTGGGGGTGTGAAAATGAAAATCTACCATTAACTGCAGTAAGCATATAGTAGAATCATACGCTTATAAGTACAATTATGAGAATGGTTGTGCATTTCATACTGGGCTTGCATGCTATCGACTAAAACATTAGCTTCTTATTGCAATGTGTGACAGCATAAAAGCAAATTCAAGCAGAGAATGCCAGCCAACCATACTGACACATTTTACTCACTGATAAATAAGGAAAAAGAGGTTAATAATAATAATAGTAATAATAATAATTATAAGCAGCATTGCCCTCTGACTTCTTTTTCCTTTTACAGTATATGCAAGACACAAAGCTTGGTCTGTTCAGAGGTCCTGCTTAAACTGCTTTGAGAAAAGTAATTTTAGTTAGTGAGAAAACACAATGTTAACTATGGTCAAAACACCTGTGATACATTACTAAAGTAAAAGCCAACCTGACGAGAATACAAATTTAATATAGCAGAAACAGTGATATGCAGCAGCTGCAGGTCATTTGAAAAATCACCCAATAGCAAAAATAGGAAATAGTCGCGAATTTCTAGGGAGAGCAAGGTTAGAAGATAGCACTTATTTAAGTAATAATGATGAAATTGAAATAAAAAGTGCTTACTGTCTCTGGTACATCACAATATCTACAATTTAGATCTGGCAAAAGGCGTAATTGATGTATATGAGTATGCACGCAGCAATGCCCCAGACGAAAACGCAACATGGCAACCTCCAACCTGCGATTCCAGATCTAAAACAATGGCCATTAATGTCATTAAGATTTGTGACTGCCTAAAAAGACTTTATGACAATCAGTATTCCACAGTGTCACAAACATGAGAAGAGCCCACGCTCTAGAACTGACATTATATTACATAATGCTGAGCTATGTGGGGAAAATTAAGAAAGAAGAGATATAGCCTGCTTAGTAATCAGCTGCCTCATTCCCAGAGATGACACAAAGAACAGGGGTCAATGGAATGCAAGGCCACAATCACTTTCCCGAATCTGATCTATTACTTGTAAGCAATTACACACCAGAAATCATATTTTGAAAAGCACAGTAATTCCAAGGCTGCCTAATAATTAACATAAAGGACACCAATGATGCGGGACAAATGTTAAGGATCCACTGTAGAGAAAAGGACAAAAATTAAGTCAATATATTCTTTGCCTGAATAACAAGATTCATATTTAAGGTGCACTGAATATGGACCTAAAGGGTATTAGAGGGTTTACATTCATTTTATATACCCTTTCCATAGTTTACCCGAGATATCAGCGTTACCACCACTTTAGAAATGTGCTGCGCTGCTCTATGAACATCCAAATTCATCCTCTTAAGGTATGTAAAGCTTAAAATTTGAGTTAGGTGGGTTATGTATCCACTGTCGGCCATCAAAATCGGCTCAAACACAAAAAATAGTGACTTCCGAAAAAAATAATTATCAGATATATTCAAAACACATCAAAACCTATCAGAATAAAATAATTTGGTCCAAATATTGAAGAGGTGCATAAAACAAATCCTAATATATTTGAGAGAAGAGGGTTAAAGGTTCCAGGTGAAGCAAAGGGAGGCTCAGCTGAAAGCGAACCATCTGCTCTCCCAATAGTGCTGGAAATTTCCTGGAAATCGGCAACCAAGACACCACAAGCTAGGAAAAGATATCACGAGACTGCTGCTCGCGTGCTCATATGCATTGTTTACGGTGTCCGGACAGTTGACCCCGGGACAACTGCCCCATTGATTCTCATCTGCCAAAACTTCTGATGGGATGAGATTTGATCTATTGGTACTCAAGGCAGTAAGAAAGTATCGGTTTTTAAGCAGTTAATTATATCGTAAATAAACTAAGGTATACATTTACATAGTAAGGAGAGGAAGGGTTTACTCGCATTTTCTTCTTAAGTACTTTATTTTATATGGAGGTGAGAGTATAAACGCTTGAGAGCAACAGGGCGTTTAAGGAAACTATATACTACCTCTTTTCTCTGCCGGAGGTAGATAATCTCTTGCTTCCTTCACATTATCGTGAAAAATCAAGGGATTCTGATAAGATCTGACATTCTAGAATATCAGCTGATATATTGTACACAAAGGTAGTGCATCTTGTCAAGAAATACTACATTTAAAATACAATAAAATTACCAAAGGCTTTAATGAATAACTTGATATTTTTATTTATTATTAGAAATATATTGGTTGTATATACATAATATTCATATACTAGATAATAATTTGAATTTAATAAATGTGCTACCAATGTCAAAATTTATGAATGGCCAATAAAAGTTTGTCTTTTATAAAAACTGACTTTTCATTGGTTAATGAATTGTATTAATTATGTTTTTTCTCTAGGTCAGCAAAAACTTATCCAATGATGACGTTAATATACAAAATTATGATTACTTAGCATAGTGTTCCTTTTTATTATTATCTACCAATCAACTTTTATTTATAGTAAAGGTTCAGTTTTCCTTATGTGGATTGGTTGTTCTATATATATCTGAGCCAATGATATTACGGCTTATATTCTTGACGTCATAGGAGTAATTCCATTGGTTTAATTCGATATCAGTCTACCAATCATCGTTACGTATATTGATGACGTCATAAAAACATTTTCATTGGTTGTAATCTATATCCATTCACCAATCATCGTTATTGTTTAGCTATGACGTCACGGAGGAAGTGGTGGGATGTGCTGTGATCATGGAAGATCTACTGACAGGAGGTGAGGAAAAAAAGATAATTATTATTCAGTTTACAGACCGTAGCGTAAGTAGAAAGGGTTGAGAAAGACCTCCGGAAAGTTGGGCAACGTAAGTAGATGTGTTTGATGGCGTACTTTACGTAAAGTACGTCGATATTTGGGTAATATTATTGAGGCCAAGGTGGTGTTATTTTTTTCCTTTTCACATTTTGACGCAATATTTGTTTTTGTAATTTCATTCATTATCTGCATGACGTGCGTAATAGCAGTTGCAGGAAGTGCTTTATGGCGCAATTAAACCTTGATTCTACTGTGGCAGAATTTCACCTAAGGTTCAGTTCTCGGTACCGAAAAAAGCTCTTAGTGTTTTGTAAGTTAAGTGTAGAATACCTCAATCTTGTAGGTGGTTTACGTTTTTAGTGCCCAAATGGGACTTTTCAACCTGTTAGGTAACCCCATACGGTTACAAAAATACAACGTATGGTAAGTGTTTACTATCACACCCTCAAGTAGGAAAAAATGAGACTGTTGATCTCGTGCGCAATTGCACCGTTTATATCTTAGCCTACCCCAGGTCCAAGTATGAGATGCTGCTGCTCATATGCTCATGTGCACCATTTACACCTTCTGCCAAATCCTAAAAGGATACGCTGCTGCTCGCATGCTCATATGCACCATTTACGCCAAATCCTAATAGGATACGCTGCTGCTTATGTGCTCATATGCATCATTTATGCTTTATACCAGATTCATGCTGTAGTTATTGTGGCATCCCTAAGACATTTGAGCATTTTTTTCCTTTGCTTTTATCGTTACAACAATAGGTTGTGGTTTCTTTGCCATATTGTTAAGGTAGGTCTTAGAGCAATTTGATGTTATTCTTCTTTACTGGATCCTAAATGACTTGTAGCAACACTGTAAGTTTCCTTCTTCTGATATATTATTTATTAAGACGTCAGGTAAAATTATATATTTGTAGTATTTTACAGTTTCTTGTGCATGAAATTTATTAAGACTTCAAGTAGAATTATATATTTGCAATATTTTACAGGTTCCTTGTCCATGACTAAAATATTCAGTTGTATTTTGTCAGTGATTATGTTACTCTCAGGCCAGTGAGCTTTATTAGGATAGGTTTGCTAGGTGTTCCAGAGGGCTCTGTTCTCTCTCCTACTCTGTTCCTTCTCTTCATCAATGGTCCTTTACAATCCCCTTCTTCATCTCTTCTTTAGGCCTTTGCCAACGATTCTACCCTACACTATTCCTCTGCCTTTTCTTCATAATCTTCATCTGCTACTCGTAATCAGTCTTGTATCACTCTTTCGGCTACTCACAACTCCGATTTGCAGAGGATATCTGAGTGGGGCACCCAAAATATAGTTAAATTTAATGTCTCCAAAACACAGTTTCTGGCTATCTCGTTATTCTATTCTCCTCCTGATTGCCCCATTGTCTTCGAAACTAACGAAATTTACCCTTTTAATTGTAGCAACATATTAGGAATCCATATAGCCACTAACTTGTCTTGGAGGAATCACATAATCCAAGTTTCTAAATCTGCATCCAAAATATTGGGGGTTCTGTTCCGTTTTCGTCATTACTTTTTCTCTATATAGTTACTTAAAATCTAGAATGATCTTCCCCGTCCCTGCTTAGAATACTGCTCACACATCTGGGGTGCTTCTTCTTATACTTATCTCCTTGATAGGGTTGAATCTAAGGCAGTCAGACTCATTAATGATCATTCTCTTACTCCAATCTGAAATTATTTGAATAGACATCATGAAAGTAATGCAGAGGTATATTAAAACCCAGCAGAGAGCTGGATATTCATTACAAATCTTTTATAATCCATTCACATCTGACAGGTCATTACACTCTCCATCTCTGTTTCTCTTTACAGCCTGATACAAGCTGTTTTATTTTATCATTTTTTGGCCCATCCTGGTGTCACAGTAATTTTAAGTTGTTTTTTTTTTTTTTATTTATTTATTTATTTTTTTTTTTTTGCCAAACAAATAAGTGATACAGTGAATCCGCGATAGGTGAACCGCGAAATAGCAAGGGATTACTGTGTATATATATATATATATATATATATATATATATATATATATATATATATATATATATATATATATATATATATATATATATATATATATATATATACACAGTGATCCCCCCATTATCGCAGGGTTCGGTTCCGGGACCCGGCGCGAAACAGGAAAATCGCGGAGTAGGATCAGCCTATACGTACATAGATATTTTAATTTATTTTTATGTTTACACCGTATAAACTGTATAAACCCTCCCTGTACTGTTAACAAACCACCCTTTACTTCATAAATAACAGCATGCAAGGGTAAATTTATATGACATACTCATGTACATAGGTATTTTGCAATTATTTTTACGTTTACTGTATAAACCCTCCCTGCACTGTTAAAAAACCACCCTTTACTTTATAAATAACAGCATGCAACGTAAATTTATATGTACGTGATAGGTAAACTTACCTTATCTGTTATGGTTAACATTTTCCTTTGCCGCTTAGGCTCACTACAAGAAGCCTTAGAAGATGAAGGATGCTTGAGAGGCATTGCAAAGGTTAAAATATGCGAGTAAAAAAATCACAAGCAAAACGTATTAATAATAATAAGCACAATGTGAACGGCGCACACGAGTGAGGCGAGACAATGGAAGATGGTGGAAGCTTTTGTCCGAAACGCTAATAGCGGTATCGTATTTTACATGTTGCAATACTGTTAGTATTTATGTTTTTTACTATTTTTTACTGTTTTATTATTCTTAGGCTAAGAAATACGTTTTTTTTATCAATAAAATCATAAAACTACTGGAAATATAAATATATATGCTAGCTCACGTAGCTGCGACCCCAATACATTGTACGCTATCGGACACTATTTCGCATGATGCAATACTGTGAGTTATACTGTACGTATGTATATCTAAATTTATGTTTTTTACTATTTTTTACTGTTTTATTATTTGTAGGCTGGGAAATAAATTTTTTTTATCAATTAGGTAATGAAATATGTTTTTTCAATTAAAAAATGAAAATACTGAGAATTTTTATTTTTTTAATATTTTAATGTTTTTGCATATACCCAAAAAATAAAATAATAGTTTGCCAAAAAAAAAACCATGGTGCAGTGAAAACGCGATCCAGCGGGGGATCACTGTATATATATATATATATATATATATATTATATATATATATATATATATATATATATATATATATATATATATATATATATATATATATATATATATATATATATATATAAACAGATTGTCTTCCACTTACAATATATGACCTGTGATGATTCAGCCTTTCACGAAACTTTCCATTGGCTTCTACAAATAAATATCTAGTTTTCATACTGATCATTAATTAAAAAAGTTATTTAAAAAAACATAACTTTATATAAAGATTCAAAGTTTTGTGTGTTGCACATTGTACATTGTACAGAAAACTGTACAGTGCTCTTTAGTGTGCTTACCTAAAGCTCAATTTGATATGTTTTTCTGCTTATGTCGTATTTGGCTCGCAAATTACTCATCAAAAGGCATCGTCGTAATTCGAAGCCTACCTAATTTCATTAGTCATTTGTTTGCAATCTGCATCATGTTTGTTTCCAGACACAGTTATCATAGAAAAGTAGAACTGAAAATATTGTAACAGTTTCTCATTGAACATTGCCGTGAATCTTCCATATTTTCACATTTATTCCTGCTTTATGCTTATGCTCTATATAGATACATGTACTGTGCATAAACGGGGTTGTGGTTTGTAATAAGCATTGTTTATGATTAGTATAGGACCTTTTTTTTCATGTGTCACTGTTAGTCCCCATTAGGGGGTGGACACATGGATTGAAGCTAGGAAACTAAGGCCGGATGCCCTTCCTATTGCCTCATCGTGGGATTGAACACTGGTCCATCGTCTGCCGAGTCAAGCACTATGTCGGTTACTCTATTGCCATCCCCGACCATATATGGTTATATATAGTGTTGGAAATCAAAGTTGTGTATCATCATTGATTTTAAAATTATATACATTTTTGTTTCCAAACATTCACTAGGCATTTTCACGTCTTGTATATTATTTATGAGTGTGGCATCGGGGCATGCAAAGAAACTTGCCTTCATTAGGCCCTGTACTTTCCTTTGCTTTATCTTGGGCATGCCCTAAAAGGTAAGAAGCATATGAATAACATATCCTGCTGTATAATCAGCTGATATGAAGACTTGGCAGTAAAGAGGATACGTGTATAAAGTATTAACAAATTTATATAAAATATAGAAAAATAAGTTTACTCATACCATAAGATATACACCATTTGTTCTCCACTGAAAATTATCAGCTTTTAATGTAGATGTCACTGTGTAAGTAGTATTTTTTTTAGCTTGAATTTTTCCTAACCATTATGTCCCTATTGTGTCTGAATCTCCTCTTTTTTCCAGATATTCGTCCAGTCAGACGAGCACCACCACCACCACAGTTACAGCCACGGTAGGATATTTTTGTTACTTTTGCTGTAGTTTCCCGTTATTTTTTTATACTTTAGAAAGTAGGTTTATGGATATAGTCTTTGTATGTGGGAGAAAATATTTAGAAGGGAATAAATATGTACTGTGCTCTTCATATGCATAGTAAAGTATTTTCTGTAGTAGGGTATTAAGAGATTGAATGATTGAAACATATGTTGGAGGAATGAGATGGAAGGTGGGAAGTGAGGAAATTACTATTTGTTGATAATGAAGCACAAAGATTAGAAATTCCAGATCATGGCAGCTGAGTGGCAAAGGAGTTTTGTAGGTACAGTATTTAATTTTGACATCATGTCCTAGGTAAAGTGATAAGCTGCAGTGGAGGATAATGAGACTGAAACCTGAGGTTAAACATAATGTTTTTTAATAATACATATAGTAGTCAGGTAATGAAAGTAAGCCATAGATTGAAATGTGAGGTGCAGCGACTGGAGACATAGAGTAGTTAGCTCCATGAGAGTTCCATGTGAATCTGACTTAAGATTATAATGTACAAAAGAGCACTTGTTCTCCTAGAGCTTTGTATGATGAGGCTTAATTCGGGATAGAAATATACTGAAACACTGAAGATTACTTGCTACAGAAAACTATGTGGAGTCACATAGCTTACAGAGAGTAGAGTATTAGAGAGATACATTGGAAAAGGAAATCTTTACTGGAGAAGTAAGCACTCATGGCTTAGCTGGTCTGAACACCTTGAAATGATGAGAGAAAAATGAGAAAGCTTATACACTGTAGGTTTACAAGGCGATCCACTAAAGTTTGGCCTAAAAGGAGATCAAGGTATATGAGAAACCTTGACATCCAGAAGGTTGAGATATGTGCAAGGAATAATATGAAGCAGCAATTAGTAAATTATCACTCATTCAGGATGAGTTATGCAACTAAGCTGGGTTAACCTGTTAACCAGGAAGCCTAGGTCAGAGCTTTTAGACGTGGTCCCACTGTAAATTTTTGAATGACTATATGTAAGTAATTATGAGTATACTTATTGTATTTTTTTCCTGTTTTATTAGTTTTGTTTCCTTTGTTGAGTGTGGACACCCAAATCACTGGTAGAAGCATGCTGTATAATTGATTAATAATAACTATTCTATAGTTTTATTCCTCTATATAGTGCTTAGTGTATCCACAAACACAACAGAGTATTATTCATTGAATAAAATCTCCATTTCAGTATTGGGATTAATATATACATAGCTGAATTCTGCAATTCTGCATCATTTTTGTGATGTTGATGTCGCTAGTTTCCAATTTTTTGAAGGCACAGTATCCTGTGTACATTTCTCCAGGTTTTGTCAAACGCATGTTATTGCATGAAATTTTCCATTCAATCTTTAAATTGTAATTAATACTTTGTTAAATATTTTTTGTTTACCTAACTTGGTACATCTGTGTTTGTTTTAAAATCAGTTACTTAATTTTGCATGTCTCCTCATTATGCAGAGTATATATGAGGTGAGTAGCTTGAGGTTTGAGAGTTAGTAAATTAAAACTGACTACTGTACCACGTTTCGTTATTTTTATATTGGTTACCTTTATTATCAGTGACAGACTCCTTTGAGACATGAACTAGTGACATGAAGTTGTCAATTTTGCACATGAACCTTGACATTTAGCGTTTTGAGTATGTAGATTTAGACGTGGTTAGCAGTAGCTCTCCATAGTGCCAGGTATGAGTTGCACATTCCCTTGTTTGAGAGGCACTCTCACATATATATGATCTCATCCCTTAGCGCTCTGTAAAGTAACTGCGCTTGATAGTTAAAGCATCCTATCCTGTGTTTAAGATCTTAGGATTTTCTCTTAAGTCATCATGGCTTAACTCTAAAGTAGAGAACAGAAAGGTAGAGAAATTCATCTGAATAACTGACATCAGGTTGCTTAGATAATAGGTTTTGCTATAATGTTGTTTGCAGATGCCATGTCCTCTGCATGCATATAACTCTTCAGAGCTTTTTGTTTTCAGTTTTCTTGTATGTAGTTGTTATGATTTTTAACTACACGTATTAAGTGTTGCATAAACACTTCCTAATGAAAGGGTATGGATATAAGTAGAGTGTGTATGAGTTTAAGGCATACTTTCTTTGCTGTATAGTTCTTAAAGGAATTTGTATCTTTGTTTTAAGTATGGCCTCAGTGGATTTGTCATCATGGTATTATATTTAGCTGCTTTTCCCTCCATTTGTATTTCATGATTATTGTACCATTTCTCTTTCTTTCTGTGATTGTTCAAACCATGGAAGTGATTAAATTTTTTTTATTTTTATGCAATTTTCATCATTCTCTTTCAGATAATACTACAGTATTGTGAAATCACAGGGATTTTTAAGAATATATATATATATATATATATATATATATATATATATATATATATATATATATGTATGTATGTATGTATGTATGTATGTATGTATGTATGTATGTATGTATGTATGTATGTATGTATGTATGTATGTATGTATGTATGTATGTATGTATGTATGTATGTATGTATGTATGTATGTATGTATGTATGTATGTATGTATGTATGTATGTATGTATGTATGTATGTATGTATGTATGTATGTATGTATGTATGTATATATATATATATATATATATATATATATATATATATATATATATATATATATATATATATATATATATATATATAATACTGATGTTACATTCTTTATCTCCTTTCTTCTTTTTTCTTTGGGAGTTCAAGTACGCCTTCTTAGTCTTTCGTCTTTGTCATGCCCTTGCGCATGTTGATCATATTAATATCTTCAAAGGAAGTTGTAAAAAACTTCTTTGTGGTTCATCTACCGGAAGGAGAGGGTCGATGTCAGTGCTCTTTCACTTGGATATTGTGGCTTTAAGTGCATGCAGTTCCAATTCCATATTCATTAAATATTGAAACTTGTGTAATTGTCTGGGCTAAGTGACTAATAATATATTTGTTTTTTTACTCTCACAAACCTCCCTGTTTCTGATAGCTGGAATCTGCCCTGTCTTATCTAATTAGTTTACATGTTCTTTTAACTCCTCCAAATTCATTGCCTCCTTGCCGTTTTATGCATTGTAAGTTATTGAAGTTTTTCATGAAGTCCTTTTTTCTCAAGAGTTGATTTATATGGAGGTTTTTGGTATTAATAATGTTAACAACCCTTTCCATATATCACTTTTAAAGCTAGTTAGCTATTATAGCTGTTGACTGACTTTATGATCTGAATTATCTTTCTTTGTAGTTTATTTCTCTGCATCGTCAATATAATATTATTCTATTTGTGAGGATAACTATGGCAGCCAGTAGGCTTTTTTGCCACTCTTACCATTCATAGCTTCTAAAATTTAGCACTCGTATGTATCACCCTTTTGAATACATGGGGTCTGTCTCATGTGTTTTTAGCATAAATATATCTTCTTTTACTGTTTAGCAGTCATTTCTTTCTTTATGCATATTTCTCCTAATCAAGATTAGGTAGAAGTGAAATGCTATTTTAGTTTACAAAGCTACCGTTTTCAAACACAGAAGTTATTCTATTCCTTAACTTTGCTACCTCGTATATTTCAGCCATGAGAGGACTCTTCAGTATGTTATGTTTGAGAATCCCCCATTCCTACCTCCTCCTGCACAGTCTTTTGTCATTTGATTTATTTTTATTTATTTCTTTACTCTGCTATGTAAATTTATGGAAATTTACCTGTTTTCTTGAATGCAAGAAATAGTAAGTTGCACACTCTCTACTTAGGCTGTGCTTTTAGTATAGTTAAACCTGTAATAATTTATGTCTCATCTTTATTATATGATAAAAATAACCTGGAGTTGCTTTAGGCTGTTAAAACCTTCATCCATTGAGGTGATTGTCATAATTTGTTCCTAGTGTGAGTATTTTTACTCTCATAGTATACTTATACTACTGGTTGCCTTATATAAAAATCATTGCTTTGAGACACTGTGCAGTGCAAGGATTACTTCTTGTATATTGTTAATCTGTGATCCTACTCAAGACCAGCGTATTAGAAATAGTCAATTTCATCTTACAGGAATATTTCTTTTGATGGGGTGTCTTCCTGCACAAGGTTCATCATTTTATAATACAGTATTCAGTTATATGGTCTTTCTACAAGTATCCCTTTTTTATTATAATTTTGCCACAAGTTATTGTAGTTATTGTCCACTCTTTGCTGGAAGGTATAATCTCTTTCTCTTTTCTGTTGGTACTGCTTTCATCGTTGCTCTGATGAGTTGGTGTGTTGTATCCCTGCCCCACTGGCGAGGCCATGTAACACACACCAAGTGGCCTCATCACATAGGTACTGTGTGATGAGGTACTGTTTTGTAGCTTGCAAATTGGTTATTGCAGTGACTGCTCCTTTCCTTCCACCTCCAGACTCTGGAACTCTCTTCCTGCTTCTGTCTTCCCAACTCATTATTTTCCTCCTTCAATCAGCTAAGGGCCTAATCTTGCAAAATTTCTGGATTTTCATTACTTTGAATTCTTTCAGCCTGAATTTATCTTATTTTTTATCATTCTCATATTTCTGCCTTGCCCTTAAGCTACTACCTTGTCTTCTTCTCAATGTTTTCTTGGTGCCCGGGCCCAGTGAGGGCAATATTTTCCATCCACCCTGATGTCACACTCATAAAATAAAAAGAGAAGTCTACACTCCTTGTGAATCTTTGTATCATCTTTGTTGATTTTGAATTTGACCTGTTTATTTTCGTCTCTTTATCTTTTCTCTGTTTTTATTAGTTTTTGTTTTACCTATATCTGTCAAAGCTTGAAATTGCTACCAAAAAAAAAATTTCTTGTCTCATGTAAAGAAATTAGTTTTTGGTTCTTTTAACTCTCCATTCCTCCATAGCTTTCTCTTTGGAACCAAAATGTGTCTGTAACCTTGATCTAGTCCATAACCCCTTAGTCTTGCATTCTATGGAAGCATGGCAAACAAAGCTGAACGAGAGGTTTAATAGATAAGTTAACAATATAAAGAATCATGGTACTACAGTGTTCTTATAATTTTATAGAAAGAAAATTGACGTCTTCAATTATACTGGATTTTTCAAATAAATGCAACAACTAATGTTAGTTCATGCAAAATTATCGAGAAAAGTAAAGGGATATTCTAGCATTTGTATCCATATATTAATAGATGGTACTATGTATGCAAAGAAGAAAGTCATGTTGAATTGTCACCACTAACATGCCGGAAACAGATCATAATAGCCCAAGTCCCATGACCCTACACCAGTTATTAGCCCGTGGATGCAGGGTTGACATGAAATCCCAGATAAGAGCCATGGGTATAAAGATCACACCATAAAAGTTTCATGACGGTCTGTTTAAATTATAATTATTTGCTTGTTTGGCTAAATTCTGGTATATCGTCTTTTACTGCATAATTTTGCTGAGACCTAAATTTTGTTATGTCGAACTTTAGGGGGTAAATCGGTTCATAATATTGAGCACTGTGCAGGAACTTGCGGTCATTTGTTGGTTTTGCTTTTTTAACTATTTTTGCTTCACCATCCAGGGTTAAATCATAAGCTTTTGAGGTTTTATGATATTTTCATCCAGTATG
The DNA here is from genome assembly GCA_037179515.1 of Halocaridina rubra. Taxonomy (NCBI): domain Eukaryota; kingdom Metazoa; phylum Arthropoda; class Malacostraca; order Decapoda; family Atyidae; genus Halocaridina; species Halocaridina rubra. Next base: position 44,249 of record JAXCGZ010005825.1, read on the forward strand.
GATTGACTTAATTCTGGGCTAATTGTAAGTGTATATCTTCGAAACTATATCTACTCATGCCTGTTAGTGTGTGAAAAATGTTTAAAAATTACAGTTAGGATATTCATTTATCGTGTCAGTGTTCAAGGAATGGGGAGGTATCTATTTTTCATATGAAAATAGATCCTGAGATTTGATGCAAATTGTGGACTGTTTGTTTTCTATGGCATACTTGGAAACAATATAGAGTAAGAAAAAACAGGTCTCCAGTTACATATTCTGAACTTATTCTATTGTATTGGTAATTGCTATCATCCTGGTCAGTGTCTACTATTGTTTTATATAAAAACATAATCTATTGATTCTTATCTTTATAAGATTACAATATGTTGAGGTCATATTTTTTAATAGACTGACTCACATAATGTTAAATTTACAAGTATATCTAGTATTTAGATACAGGTACTTCAGTTATGTTGCCATCATAAAGTAAATGCCACACATTATGTGCTTTTTTGTAGTGCTGTGTAGTTTCATTGATTGCTATTATTAGTCCTACACAATTTTTTAAGTTCTGTATGTAGTTTTATTTATCTTTACAGTGTAAAGATATCATTGATAAATTTTTGATGTACAAGATATTTAGAATAAAATGCCGTGCATTTACAGGAATGACTATGTCATAGTCATACAGCCCGATATCGAAAATAGTCACCAGCCAGCAGGGAGATCAATGAGTAAATTCATACCTCAAAGAGCACACCAAAATGGCT
>JAXCGZ010005825.1:50000-121175 GCA_037179515.1 Halocaridina rubra
CAAGCAGAGAATGGGTGGTAAAAGGAAAACTGTCTGGTATGTTAGATCAGAAAGTATTGAGTTGGATTGGACACATGGAAAGGATGAGTGATGAACGAATAGGGAAGAGAGTGTGGAGTGCGGTAGTGGTTGGATTTTGGCCAAGAGGAAGACCTAGAATAAGATGGATGGATGGTGTGAAAAGGGCATCGGATGCACTTGGATTGTCATTGGAGCAGGGAAGAGAGCATGCAAGATATAGGTATGAGGAGAAAGAATGTTTATAAGTGACACGGGCCAAAGGGATTTCTCGCACCTGCTAGCTCAGCAAACTGAGATGGGCAGGTGTTAGGGGAATTGTCATGTGTTGAAGCGATGGGTAAACCAGTTGCTGCTGTTGGGCTTCACTGTAGAAAATCCTAGCCTGCGTACCTTGTGGGTGACCCAAGCAGTGTCACCCAGGAGTAGTTGAGGTAGGTGTGGATCTTGGGAAATGTGAGTTTCTTGGCTCGGCCACCCTCTTGCAAGGGGGAATGGTGCCATATATATATATATATATATATATATATATATATATATATATATATATATATATATATATATATATATATATATATATATATATATATATATATATATATATATAATATATATATATATATATATATATATATTATATATATATATATATATTATATATATATATATATATATTGTTCCGATTTTACGTCATGGTCTCCCTTTTCTACCAAGAGCTAGGACGGTTGCCTTCTTGCGAAGGACTTGTTTTGGCAGATGTAATCGTTACCCTGAGTGCATGCCCTTGCTAACCTCAGACCGTGACTGGGGCACGAACCCTCGACCTGACGCCTCAGAGTCGCGGATGCTACCGCTTGAGCCGCGGTGACTACTATAGATACTTAATTTCCAAGTTGTTGTTCCGGTTTTACGTCATGGAATCCCTTTTTCTACCAAAGGCTAGGATGGTTGCCTTCTTGCGAAGGACTTGTTTTGGCAGATGTAATATATATATATATATATATATATATATATATATATATATATATATATATATATATATATATATATATATATAATATATATAATATATATAATATATATATATATATATATATATATATATATATATATATATATATATATATATATATATATATATATAGTTTTTTCTTTTCTTTTTTCTTATATCATGCCTGTGTTACATTATATGATATGATATTGGTTATTTATCTTATCTCTGTTGAGCAGTTGAAATTTGTGGTCAGTTTTTGTTTAAATTTAAACAGTTTCAAATGAAATATTGTATAGTCTTTATTCTCTCATTGTTATTCCCTTCTTATGGTAGAGAGAATATTCTATTATTATATTCCCTCATAGTTGCAAAAAGTAAGCACCATTTAGGCTGGAAATTACTTTATCCCTGAATTTCTCTCTTTTCGAGTCCCCCGCATGGCGTTTGGAAGGGCATCTAACAAACAAACACACAAGCAAACATTTCTTTCCATTTTTGTACAATGGCTATTCATTTAAGTAAGAGTAACTTAAAAGTAGACATGTAATTTAACTTACAGTTAAATTAAATATAGCATTCCTAGAAAATAATAATACTATAATGAAAATATTAACAATAATGTTAATGATAAAGTAGTAATAATAACAATGAGAATAATTAGTTCTTAATTTAGAAAACAAAGTAGGCAATATCAGGTAACATATAGAGTGGTTAGTCTTAAGGGATATTGCATTAAATCATTAAGTTTACTTATTGTGTGAGCAGCAACTATTTGTCCAATCTGTCCCTGTCCAAACTCATTGGAATGGGGATTAATAATGAAGCATAAAATGACAAACAACTTCTACAGAATAACTGATCAAAGTTTAGCAACTGTGATGAGGGTACGATAAAATCTTTCTTCTCCTTTTCTGTTGTTAAAGCAGAAATTCATCTATTTTCAGAAAAATATCCAATAATCGTTTTTCCTATTGAAAGTCTGAAAAGATTTGTTGCCTGGCTATTTGCTATGTAGAAGAGAGTTCCATTAGTAATATGCATTTGTTTTCAATATTTTGCAGATGAGGCCTGTATATAAATTGTAAAGCATTTAAAAATTATTGATTAATTGCGTGCTCTGTTTGCAATATTTGACATATGATAACCATATATGCATGAGTACAGTATATAGAAAGTATCATATATTCTGGAAACTAATAATATAATGTGAATATGATTTATATATTGAAAGAAGATAAAATTGTTGCATGTGTATAGCTATTTGGGCATTGTATCATCTATAATTGGAGGTTTTGTTGAACGGATCACAAAAACTTAGATTTTCAAATACCCTGTACTTTATCTATTATGAACATTTTGGTATTTCTAAGAAAACTGGTGAGATATGTAGTGCCTTCCTGCATTATGCAAAATGTACATTACAGAATATTGCAGTTTAAAGAGTACAGTGGTCTAACACATCTCCATTGATGAGAATATCTGAATACCGTCTCTTAACTTTCTGTAACTGCTTAAATAAAGCTATCATATAGTAGAGAGCTCTAATGGAAGATGATATTAATAGGTAGAATAGTGTTTAAATAAATTCTAATAAATCATTAAAGATGTTCTTTGAATTATGGTTTTACTTTATTAACTGATAATATTTTCTGTGCAGCACACACAGGAAAAGGCACATCCAATTTTTCACAGATTACAAAAGTTTTCTGGAAAAAAGGTCAGTGAGTCATTTTACATAGTACCATATACCAGATCTGCTCTCATACCCTGTAGATTAAAAGTTATATGCAGTGCAATATTTTCTGTATTTGAGACCTGATAAATTTCCCATTCTCTATAATTTACCCTTTGCTGATATATTTTACGGCCAGTAAAACTTTCTCTTATCCTCCTTTGATTTTATAAACTGCATATGGTGTATGCATGGTAAATTTCTTCTCTGACCCGTTGGAAAATAAGTTAGTGTTTTATCAGGGAAGGGAAACTGAATCGAATTTGAATTATTACTCTTGATAAAAATATTTGTCATGGTCTGAAATTGGAGAGGGGCAAGAATATCTTTTCTGTGTTCTCCTGCATGTCATTAAAGTTGGCTAACGGGGATGGAGTGAAGGGACTGGGAATTCCCTCCTTTGTATTTTCCTCCCATAGAGAGGCAACCATTTTTGCTTTGACTCACTCTCCTGCCCTTATAAATGAAATATAGATAGATAGTAATTGTAAAAATAATTCAAATAATGAGAAATGAACTTAAATTTTAAATTCAAATGTGATCCAAGAATAACCAACGGATTTTAAAGGACAATTATTTTGCAGCTTAAAATTCCTTGTAAGAGACAAATTTCCAAGCTGTGCTATTTATTATTTTAACTTCATTAGCCTGTTCAAGACTCTATTACATGTCTTATTGTCTCTGTATAGTTTGTCAAGAGTTCACAACTTATTTACACCTAGTTGCTATTATAGCAGTCACATTTTCAAAAGGGAATGTAACTTGGAGTGGTCTAATATATAAGTTTTGCTGAACATTTTTTTTTAGTATAAGAAAAACACTTTAGTTTTTTCTTTTTGCTGTGCCTTAGGGAGGCTAGCTTCTCTTTTTTTGTCTCATAACTGTTTTATATGCATTGCTGTGAACGGCCCAAGATTTAGAAAAAAGATTCCTTCACACCTGCTTCATTACATATTTGCCTATTTCTTGTGCCAGGTACATATTGCATGAAAATGATTTATATAATATTTCTACCTATTTCTATTTAGTGAGAGGATCACGATATATTAACTAAAAGCATAGGAAATATTTTCATCAGTAATATTGAAATAAAGTACTGTAAGTCCAATTTTAGTTCATCCTTATTCTACATTATTCTGCAGGTTTTGGTTCAAAGAGCTTTTGCTTTTCCACAACAAATTTCTGAAATTTTCACTTCTTATTGAGTAACATTGTGTGTTGTTTTTTTTTTATGAATTAGGTGGGTTGCTTATTTTCCCTCTGTATTCCTTTATGCTTTCATGCTGAAGAGTCTTTATATATGATGGCTGTGTGCTTTTGCATAGTGTTAAACTGGCCACGTCATTCCCTTTGCCTTTACTATTGGTTCATTCCTGTTGGTCTTCTTTTGAGTCTTGTTAGGTTTCGGAGGTTGAAGTTTGTTGCTGATGCTGCTATAATTTTTTTTAAGTAGTGTTACGTCTTTCAGATTCAGGTGTTCAGCCCTGATTTGCCTTTCACCAGTCTAGTGTTAGTTTCCAGATAGTAATATTGAAATAAAGTACTGTAAGTCCAATTTTAGTTCATCCTTATTCTACATTATTCTGCAGGTTTTGGTTCAAAGAGCTCTTGCTTTTCCACACAACAAATTTCTGAAATTTTCACTTCTTATTGAGTAACATTGTGTGTGGGTTTTTTTTTTTTTTATGAATTAGGTGGGTTGCTTATTTTCCCTCTGTATTCCTTTATGCTTTCATGCTGAAGAGTCTTTATATATGATGGCTGTGTGCTTTTGCATACTGTTAAACTGGCCACGTCATTCCCTTTGCCTTTACTATTGGTTCATTCCTGTTGGTCTTCTTTTGAGTCTTGTTAGGTTTCGGAGGTTGAAGTTTGTTGCTGATGCTGCTATAATTTTTTTTAAGTAGTGTTACGTCTTTCAGATTCAGGTGTTCAGCCCTGACTTGCCTTTCACCAGTCTAGTGTTAGTTTCCAGATAGGAATGCTTTGGATATGTTTTGGGGTCCTCCATTTAGTTAATTTAACTAATATTATATATATATATATATATATATATATATATATATATATATATATATATATATATATATATATATTTTTACACACACACCAGGACAGGCAAGAAATTTGGCCTCATCAATAAAGGCACGGGCACCAAGAAAACATTAAGACGAAGAAAAAGTAAAAAGTTAAGGACAAGGCAGAGATGAGGTAATGATACACAGTAGGAAAAGGACAGGCTGAAAGAATAGTTGAAGTACTTAGGACCTACAGATATGGCAGGATTAAACCCTGAGATGATGATAGATCCATTTTTTTCTTATGGAAGATAGGTTATAAGAACTAGAAAAGGCAGAAGAAGGAAGAGAGTTCCAGAGTCTGACGGTACATGGGAAGAAGCAGTTGTTGCACTGACCAATCCTCGAGGTACAAATGTCCACACAGTACCTGTGAGATGAGGCTACTTGGCGAGTGTTAGGAGGCCTCGGCAGTGGGGGAGGGATACATCTTGCCAACTCATCAGAGTAGCGACAGAAAAGATAAAGGGATGATACCTTACGGCTATGAGAAAGAGAATCGAGATTGAAAGTAAGAGAAGGTTCATTAATGAGTCTGACTCTCTTAGATTGAACCCTATCAAGGAGATAAGTATCTGAAGAAGCACCCCAGATGTGCGAGCAGTATTTTAAGCAGGGGCGGATAAGACTTTTATAGTTTTTGAGTAACTGTAAAATTTAAAATAATGATGAAAACGAAATCAAAACCCCAATCATTTGGATGCTATCCAAAAATTCGGATTATGTAATTCTTCCAAGACCAGTTAGAGGCTATCAGGAATCAGAATATGTCAACAAAATTAAGAAGATAAATATCGTTAGTTTCGAAGACAATAATGCTTCAGGAGGAGAAGATAAAGAGATAGCCAGAAACTGTGTCTTGGAGGCATTAAATTCAACTAAATATTGGGTGCCCCACTCAGATGATCTCTGCAACTTGGTTTTGAGAGTAAAATTAAGAGTGATACGAGACTGATTGTAAGTATCAGATGAAGTTTGAGAAGAAAACGCAGAGGAAAAATGAAGGGTAGAATCGTCTGCAAAGGATAAAGAAGTGGAGGTTGGGGACTAAAGAAGATTGTTGATGAAGAGTAGGAACAGAGTAGGTGAAAAAACAGAGCCCTGTGGAGCACCACTTTTAACAAGGAATGGGCTAGATGTTCCACCATCAGCAACATCTAAAATGGTCAGAAAGAAAACTGGAAATCAGAGAAGAGAGAGAATGGCCAAAGCCATAAGCAGGGAGTTTTGCCAACAAAGCCTTGTGCCAGACTGTCAAAAGCCTTAGAGATATCAAAGGCGATAACGAAGGATTCCCCGTAGTTCCTCAGAGGAGATGACCGTACGTGAGTAACATAGGACAGGAGGTCACCTGTGGATCTTGCCTTGCGGAAGCTGTACTGGTAATCGAAGATATTCAAGTTAGATTCAGAGTGTTTCAAGAAGTGAGAATTGAGCAAAGTTTCTAAAACTTTAGTGATAGAAGAGGTTAGGGCAATAAGTTGGTAGTTTGAAAGAATAGAGCGGTCACCCTTCTTAGGAACAGGTTGCACTAGTGCATGCTTCCAAGATGAAGGATAGATACTGGTTGACAGAATGAGGTAAAAAAGACGGCAAAGCTTGGGAGCCAGTTCATCTCCAAACTCCTAAGGAACCTTGCAGGGATACCATCGGTACAAGATGCTTTGTTCTTCTTTAGCAAGCCACGAACCTTATGAACTTTGCATGAAGAAAGGATAAGAGAGGGCATAGGGTTAGAGAGGGGTAAAGAATGAGGGACAAATGCACTGGAATCATTTGTAGTAGAGTTGGCAGAAATATGAGAGCCAGAGTGGCTTTGTCAGTGGGAGAGCAAACTATAAATCCATCAGAACGAAATAGAGGGGGAAAACTTGAGTTACAGAAGTTTTTTGGCTAAGGAGCAGAAACATTTATCACTGGGAGAGGAGTTAGGGTCACCAGCTTTCCTTCTAATAAAGAAAGCTTTAGACCTTCGAATCTGAGTAGTACAGCGATTCCTAACTGAAATAGAAACAGAGTAAGTACGATTTCTGGCCTGAATAGCCATGGAGCAGGCTTGGTCAAACCAAGGATTAGGATGAGAAAATTTTTTCATAGAGGAGGGGATGAACGCCTCCATTCCCGAGGTCATGATCTCGGCAACTTTTAGGGGTACCTGATCAGGGTTGCGGGACCGAAAACAGTAGTCATCCCACGGGAAGTCGAAGAGGAAATTAACTTAAGTGCCACACTTTTGCTTTGTGTGTGGTTTGACCATTTTCTTTTGGCTTTGAGAAGTTGCCTGGGGTTTAGTTTGGTATGGGTCCCTATTCTTTGATCCATTTGTGCATTCTTTGGGAATAATTTGGGCAGTAATGTTGACTGCAGCTTTCCATTTAACTCTGCCATCAGTGATTCGGCCTGTCTCTGGGTATCCTTAGATGGCATATCTGTGAGGATGACGGTAGGCCAGTCTTGTGTGTAATGTGTCTTTGAGCTCTTATCTTATGGTATTGCTTCTCTATTTTGTTTTCCAATGCCCTGAATAGGAAACAATTGCCACTCACATAAGGGTGGCTCTTTCTCAAGCTTCCTTGATGTAGTAATCCTGTCTATTGTCTTCTTGGCAGTTTTCATGCATTCCTCCATTGGCTTTTATTATCCCTTTGATTTAGATTTTGAGTGAGAATCAGTTACTCAACTAATTTTGGGTATATTCTCTGGGTGTCATTTTCTGGCATGCTTATTTGGTAATTGGCCCAGTTTGTATCGGCCAAATTTCTGAAATTTCCTTTTCTTCTGCTGCACTTTGGTCATAGGTGCTCTACTGTGGTGATCATGCTTGCTCTTTCCATACATATTTTGAAGGGTGTGACTTTTTCATTTTCAGTATTTGATTTACAACTCATGATAGTATTTTGGGGATATTCTCATCACTTGCAGACACCTTTCCCTTTCTATCCCCACTTTTTTCCTCTTCTCGTGAGCGTCTTTACAGACTTCTTGGGAATGTTTCATAGATGGCATACAGCACCATCTTTATAACTTGCAGTTTGTTCTCATGATATTAGTTTGTTGATAATCTCATCACTTGCAGACATCTTTCCTTTTCTTTACAGGCTTCTTGGGAATATTTTGTAGATGGCATACAGCATCATCTTCATAACTTGCATTGCTCTCTCTCTCTCTCTCTCTCTCTCTCTCTCTCTCTCTCTCTCTCTCTCTCTCTCTCTCTCTCTCTCTCTCTCTCTCTCTCTCTCTCTCTCTCTCTCTCTCTCTCTCTCTCTCTTTTTTTTTTTTTGTTCTACCCTCCTGAGTTGTAGGGAAAGCATTTGGAGGGTAGGTATTTACATATTGTTATGACTTACTAGATGGTAGGTAGGGGTATCTCTAGAAACCAGAGCCTCCTCATGGTCTGCTGCAGTGAATATGAGCTGAAACTATCTCATTTGCAAGCTGCTTAGGTCTTTTTCTTTATGCCACTGAATGCCGTGAGAATCTTTAGAAGCAAAGCTGTGTCCTGCATATATAAACAGATTGTACATTTTTATGTAGGTTGGTAATGAAATGTAAAATGTTAATGTAAGGTGAATTGTCCTTGTATTTTTCTTTGTGTCACATGAAAAATTATGTTGTATGGTATTGTAAATACTAATAATCATATGTTTTCACCCACAGAAGTCATTCCACCATCAGGAGCTTAATGGATCTTCTCATAGAAATAGTATGGGGGGACTTGTGGGTAAACTGCGTGGTCCCCCTCCTGCTCGTCCTAGAGCTGCAAACATTCATTCATCATCAGCTCCTTGTACACCAGCTACAGAGGCCTCTCTAATTGATTTTTCATCTCCCCCTGGTTCTCCTACCACAAGATCAGGTAGCGATGGATTAAGTGTAAATAGTTTTGGAAGTGAGTCTTCATCTGGAAACCAGAGCTCTGGTTTTGATGATAGTTTTGATCCTTTTGGATCTATTTTGGATAATGCTTGCTTGTCTGGTACCAAAGAAGTTGGAGGATCATCATTTTTCATGGGTGCATCATCAAATTTGAGTGCTGCCAGAGGTACATCGACTAAAGAAGTTGGAGTGTCATCATTTTTCACTGGAAATTATGCAAGTCAGCCATCACACTTGACATCTAATTTAGAGGCTAGCCAGGACCCGTTTGAAGTATTAGCGAGAAGAACAGAATTGTCGGCCAAACAAGCAAAGCCACCTGATTTTAACGCTGCTGAATTGTCTAAATCCCAAGAAAACCCTGTGACACTTCCACACCCATCTGCCCAGCCAGTTGCCCTTGCTGCTATTAACAATAAATCTAAGCCAAAACCTAGTTTCAAACCCACAATAATTCGAACAAAAGCTCCTGTAACGAGTAGCCAAATAGAGAGTGCTGGTGGAAGTGCAGTTACCAGCTCGAAAGATGATCTACTTGGTATAAGCTGGGGTGCTGCTTCTAAGTCAACTTCTACCAGTTTTTCATCCTCTGGTTGGAGTGATAGTGGTGTATCTAATATAATTGACCAGACAATCCCAGAGGAGCCCCCTCCACCTCTCCCACCAAGACCAGAATCTGAGGTAAGTTTCGGTTTCTTACTTTGAGTACTTTTGGTACAGTTTGATATAGAGTTCAGTTTCTTGTTGTGAGTCCTGCTACTCTTTTCTTTACAATTTTTTGGGGAAGATGATTTTTAAGTTTTCTAATGCGCAGGCTGAGTTGAGAGTTAAACTTCATTAGAGTTAGTTCAGTAGCTTAGCAAAACTAGCAAATATGAAGGAATCATTTCTGCTTTGAGCTAAGTGTTACTACTGAGTTATGGTATTGGGTGTATTCTAACATGATGATATCCCCTTAATACTCACACAACCACATATGCCACCAACACTTTGTTCTTCCTGAGAGCTCTGTGGGAAAGACCAGAATCGGGAGAGATCTTCCATAGTGACTCTGGGCTGTTTGATCAGGCAGCTCAGGGAACAGCATCATCAACAACTATGGCAACATGAAAAGACGAGTTTAGAAATGCATTGAAGAGATCCACAAGGAAACAAAAACGTCATTTTCATATAATGTTTATTGCTCATTGAAAATTAAGTTCAACAGTACCATTGTTTTTGAGACCGGTGCAGAATTTATGATTTGCACTTGTTACCAGTTTGAGGCTTATAATTATGATGAATTAGGATATCCAGCGAAATAAGCAGAAATCAGTAATGAACTGCCCATAGACGGCCCCAAACTGTTTTTATAAATAATAGTTAAGTCATATTTTGTTAAGTATTTAGATTGCAGATGGGATCAGCTGAATATTGGCTCTAAGCATTATTAGAGACGTTGTATTCTAGCAAAATCTCACAAGTTTTATTTTAATTTCTTTCAGAATAATGATCAGGATCGACCATACAGTGTTGCCGAGTATGATTTCACCTCATCTCAGCAAGGAGATCTGGACTTCAAGGTATTTTCTTCAAAATTTTACTCATTATTTGGACTTGTTACACTGCTAAATGATATTTGTTTCTTTTTAAAAGTCCAGTACCGTATCTCCAGTTTTGAAGCTTATAGATTGGAACTTGCCCCAGTATCAGACTATGCAAAAGTATTCAGTGAAACAGTGATAAATGAAACACTATCAATGAATACTGGTAATAATGATATATTTATTATTCAACTAAAGGCTAATTGCAAGCTGCTTCTCATACTAAATGATAAATATTGTTACATATCCTAATCTTGGCCTCATGCTATGAAGGTGGGTAGGTTCAGAAAATCGTGAAAGTATTGTACACACTTGAGTTGATGGTGATTTGTTTTAGGAGTACAGAACTAAACAAGAGACTTATCCTCAAAATTTGGGCATATTTTGATACTTGCGTATAAAGTTCCTGCCATCCTCCTTGTAAGGGGGTTGGCACATACTAGAAATAATGTACTCGATCACTCCCAGTAGTTTTAAGGGAGGGCTGCCACAGATGATCCCCACCATCCTGCTTAGATCACTTCCTGGGTAAGTGGGGTAGGATCTTCTGCCATGAGGCCTGAAAGATGCAGTATTTTAATTTTAATTCAGTGGGAAAATCCATTATGCATTGTCCGGGAGAAAGCTGGTGTGAACTCTTTGTTTTGAGCCTTGCAAAATTACATGTAAGGAAAAAGGCTCTTGTAACATTACCATTGAGAATATTACCCTTGAAAAAACTGTCCCTATGGGGATATTGCCCATGGGAAAATATCCAAAAAGAAAGCCATTCTAATTATATTTTTTTGTATATGAAAATAGTGCAAGAAAAATAAAGTATTTCCATTTAAAAGAAATTATTAGAATAATGAAGTGTTAATTTACATTAATCATTTAAGAAAAATAAAATGTTTTTCAAAATATGCATTTGAGAGGCAATAGATCTCAAATAGCTCATTTTATGTTCTATAGTACTTTTTTACAATATTTTTCACTTTTTATACCTAAGTCCTTGTACTTGATGTTACAGGCATATGAATAATAGCAAGAACACAGGGAATACCTTTGCATTTTTCTTTTTTTTTTCCTTCCAGTATGGAATTTATGAAGTGTATGTATTTTTCATTTATAAATTTCAGTCACTGGTATTAGCCTTATTATAGAAAATTAACATTAGAGTTGGGATTGTGAGTAACATATTAGGCTGGTGTTACTCTATTCGGCCATGCTGCCGCATGATGATAACTCAAACAAATGAGAAGTCTCACACTACTTTGGCTCCGCCGCATAACACTTGATGTTAGGACTGCAGAGGCGCCACTGCATAGTGTGACACCATCCTTACAGGTGTCTAGGAAGTTTTTTATGAAAGGCTTCCTTGTGACATTAAGATTATATGTAAATATTATATGTTTGTAAGTGAAGTTATTGCACAGATTACATGAAGTGGGGGAGACCTTGTATAATTTATATAGATATGATACGATTTGTATTATGGAGGCATTTATATAACATTTTAAATTATTTGTGAAATAAGTGGAGTCCTTATGATTCATTGTTAACTGTTTTATGTCACTTGATTAAGGTTTTACTATTCAGTAAATAATTTGCTAATCTGGGTAAGAAATAACACATATCTGTATAGATCTTTTCAAGAGCATTTGATTTATCATGGTGTCTATGATTTTTACATTGGTAACAATTTTGATTATTATGTTGGTAACAATTTTGATTATTATGTTGGTGACAATTTTGAGTTTTCACTTGGTAATGATTTTGACTGTTCTGTTTTGAAAGACTGGAGAAGTCATTCAGCTTCTGTATCGTGTGAATGAGGAATGGCTTTTCGGACGCTGTGGCCTGAAGGAAGGCATGTTTCCAGAAAATTTTGTAAAGGTAATGCTTTTCAGAATATTCTTATATTCTTTTCCCAATATTATATTTTTTGATGATTTTGTATATACAGTATTATAATTTGCTCTGCTTGTTAACTAATCTTGTTCCATTCGATCGTTTACAGAGATTCCTAAATGATAATATAGTAACACAGTATGCCAGATCACCTTTCCTGAAGATAGTCAGAATGGAGTTCATAGAGGTTGATGGTGTTTAAGAAGTATGAATAGTATTTTTCATTGCAGATTGTTGTACCACTCGCTGGAGAAAGCATAGCCCCTTCATCCTCATGTAGTACATCAACTACTCAGGTTTCTTCCACCATTAGCTCAACTCAGCCAAGTTGGGACGCTGCTCCATCCAGTCAAGTTCCCAAAATCGTAACTGTCTTGTACACATTCCAAGCAGAGACTGCAGAAGATCTGACAATATATGTAAGTAAGAAATTAATGCAAGATCATCAGAGATTATTTTGGAAATGTGAAACTTATTGTATGGTAATACCTATAAGTATTAGTTTTATTGCAATCATAGCCCCCAAGGCTTTTCTGTTTTACATTTAAATTGGCAATTCATGTTGATTATTGATGCTCAGTAGTTATGTATAGATGTGTTAGTAAATTTTATGCGATATAATCATACCATAGCTTTTTACTTTTCTTTTATTTCTTTTACCATGTATGAAATGTAAAATAAATGAGAAACACTAAATTCCCTGCGCAAAAATATACAGTTTAGAGATTAGTAGAATCTGCATCCATTGTGGAAAATAGAGTATTGCTATTGAAAAATTATGTTAAGGAAGATAGAGAGGCAATTATAGTGGCAGTGGGGGGTGTTCAAGTGCCAGTAATGGGAGATGAAAATGAGAGAGATTACAAGAGAGGAGGTGAATAGGGCATTGGATGAAACGAAAGCAGGTAAAGTACCTGAAATGGGTGGTGTGAGAGTGGAGATGTTGAAAGAAGGGGGTATGACTGCCTTGGAATGGTTAGTGAGAGTGTTTTAGGAGAGGTAGAGGTGGTATAGATCAGATTTTTATAGTTAGGCAGTTATGTGAGAAATATTTATCAAAGGGTAAGGTTGTGTAGTTTGAATTTTTGGATCTGGAGAAAGCGTATGATAGATTTGATAGAGAGGCAATGTGGATTGTTTTGAGGTTATATGGAATTGATGGTAGACTGTTGCAAGCAGTGAAAAGTTTGTATGAGGGCAGTAGAGCTTGTGTTAGGGTAGGGAATGAAGTGAGTGAGTGGTTTCCAGTGAGTGTAGGACTGAGACAGGGATGTGTGATGTCACCATAGCTGTTCAATTTGTATATTGATGGAGTCAAAAGAGAGGTGAATGAGCGAGTGCGTGGTCGAGGTTTGAGAATGGTAGATGGGGATGATAACGAGTGGGAGCTGAATCAGTTGCTGTTTGCAGATGATACTGTGGTGGTGACAGATTCAGAGGAGAAGCCCTGTCAGTTAGTGTCAGAATTTGGATTGGTGTGTGAGAGAAGGAAGTTGCGAGTGAATGTGGGAAAGAGTATGGTTATGAGGTGTACGAGAATTGAGGATGGTGCTGGATTGAATGTTATGTTGAATGGAGAGACACTTGAGGAAGTTGATCAGTTTAAGTATTTTGGCTCGGTTATAGCTGCAAATGGTGGAGTGGAAGCAGATGTGTGTCACAATGAACGAAGGATGTAAAGTGTTGGGTGCGTTGAAAGGAGTGATGAAAAATAGAGGGTTGGAAATGAATGTTAAGAAAGTTTTGTGTGAGAAAGTCATTGTGCCAACTGTGATGTATTGATGTATGGATCAGAGTTATGGGGTATTAAAGTAAATGAGAGACGGAAACTAAATGTGTTTGAGATGAAATGCCTGAGGAGTATGATTGGTGTATCTCGGTTGAATAGGGTTAGGAATGAAGTGGTGAGAGCAAGAACGGGTGTTAGGAGAGAATTTGCAGCCAGAGTAGATATGAATGTTCTGAGATGGTTTGGCCATGTGGAGAGGATGGATGATGAAAGACTTCTGAAAAAGGTGATGAATGCGAGAGTTGATGGGAGAAATGCTAGAGGGAGGCCTTTTGGATGGGATAGGATTGGTGGGGTAAGGGGAGAGGGGGGTAAAGGATGGGAAGGATTGGAGGGGTAAGCACGAAATTTAAGGAAGTAAGAGATAATAGAGAGGGGCAAACCCTCGTGCTAAGTTTTTGTTAGATATAATTTTACTGTCCCAGTATTACTTTATTTAGTTGTAATTTAGTAATGATGAGGAGGTTTAGGTTTGAGTGGATGGATGGAGTAAGGAGAGCCCTGAATGATAGGAGGATGGATGTGAGGGAAGCAAGTGAGCGTGCTAGAAATAGGAATGAGTGGCGAGCGATTGTGACGCAGCTCTGATGGGCATCTGCTGTTACCACAGGGCTGCATCTTACAGAGGTACCCTGTGGTAGGGGCAGTAGGGGAGTTGGGATTATGAAGTGACACTGGTTGTGGAAGAGCCGGGAGGATGGGCTGTGGCACTCAAGCAGTGCCATCTGAGCGGTCGCTAGCTCCCTCGTCATTGCCCATAGAGCAAAGTAATCCCCGAATTGTTTTTTTTTTATGTCGGCTACCCCCCAATGGGGGAAACAGCCAAGGTAGATAGATAGAATAATATGTTAAAGTGCTATGTGTCGTCAGAAGTTTTTATTTTACATTATATGTGTTACTGTACAATTAATTCCCTTTATGGGGATGGACACAGACATATTGGAGCTGGGACATTAAGGCTGGATGCCTATTTGAACACTCCATGGTGGTCTCGATTACAGGTCTTTCACCTCCTGACCGAGTATTCTAACCACTTCACAACATGCAGTGTGTATCAATATACAGTATACTTGTAAGAAACTTTATCCTTCACTATACTAAGTATATTGTCCCGGATACATTGAAATTAGTGACATTTTAGCTGTCTTATATTATCTTATTTTCACGTTTTCAGATTAGAGAAGCAATCAAACTTTTAATGAGATGAGTAAACCTCAAAACCGTATGTAGAGTAAAATAACCCTGTATTTTGTTAGATTAGGTGAATTAGCTTGCAAGTATCCCCAGAGCACCCTTTTTCACAAAATCCAACAATCTTACAGATCTTATCCTACTTACGGCTTTGATAGAAGCCTCTATATTCTGATGAATAGATTTAATTTTGTATATGAACGTCGTTGACTAATGACAGATTAAGTTACATTAATCGGTGTTCTGTCCAAATGCCGTGTACAATGTGACAATTTTTCATTTCAGGAAAATAGCCAAGTAAAAGTGCTTGGACGTCTGAATGACGAATGGCTGTATGGAGATTGCAACGGTAAACAAGGACAGTTCCCGGCTAATTTTGTCGATAGAGTACCTCCTGGGTTACCACAGATGTGACGACGATAGACTTAGGTGTGATTGCATTTTAAAATACTGTCGTAAAATATTGTTAACACCTTGTAATTTTTGGGGTATAAATTAATCATGGATGTCTTCAAGAATAGCATCAGTTTAATGACTTTAGAAAACTGAGAATATCATCTTAAAAATGTAATCTGGGTAAATATCATTGGGAGAAGTTTTTGAAACTACATTATCATTACTCACCATAATAGGTGAATGTAATGTTAAGTATTTACAAATGTATTTCATGTTGAAGATGCCATCCTCTGTTGATTATACCACATGAAATGAAGTTTATGGAAAATTGACAGAAAGAAAAGAAATGTTAAGTTGAAATAATAATGAACTTATTATTATGGGCATACTCATTGAAGTCAGCAACTAGTTGGAAAAAAATTTACACTCATGGGAATGATTTGGAAACGTCAAGATTAAACTTTTTTTTATTAAATAAGGTAGAAGAAAATAAATGGCTGTTACATGGCCGATATGAGACTGTATTCATTGATTTCATATAAAATCGTTTGATCTGAAAAACCTCAAGAGTATGCGAAAGTGTTTCAGTGAATTGGAAAGTATATTAATTTAATGAGGAATGAAGAAAAAAATACTGTATAATAATTGATAGTTATATGACATTTCACGACAGCCACAATTGTCACATATTTGGTCTAGCATGTCGTAATGTGATACAAGCATATTATTTCAAAAATATACAAAGAGGGAGTAAGCTTAAAATTTTTAGTCGGATTTCTATATAACACCATTGTTTTGTAGTACATCCTCGTATATTGTAAAATATGCCACACCAGCTTCTTCGTGTATAAGCAAGTGAAAACTGAATCAGTAAAAGGTATGCAAATGACAAAATTGCTGTCAGATTTGTGTTGATAAAATGATAAGGAGTTAAAAATTTTTTGCTGTTTTTGATAGAAATGAAAAACATAATAAAAGACAGTCATTGCTTGTCATATGCTTCACAAGAAGTTTTGTGATATTTGCTCAGTTCTTTGTATTAGCTGTGCTAATATATATATATATATATATATATATATATATATATATATATATATATATATATATATATATATATATATATATATTATATATATATATATATATATATATATATATATATATATATATATATTATATATTAAAAAGATTTATAGTATTTAGCAGTATCATTCTGTTGAGTTTACTTATATATACTTTTTAATATTATAGATTACCCTATTTTTTTTTGCTAGATATGGTGCCCAGCCTTCAGCACTGTTCTTGTAGATGAAAAGAAGTGCAAATCTTGTTCCATGTAAAGAAAGCTTTGGCTTTTGCTTTGCATATTAGTGAGTGTGTGATGCAGTTTTTGTATGCTAAAGTAAAAATAGCTCATCTGATTATTACTTTTTGATGTCGCATGGGTATAGATTCTCTCACCAACGTAGTATTATACTGCAACCCATGATATGCTGAATCATGTGCAAACATTAGGCTACTGTTTAAAAGTATGAATTGCTAATGGTTAATATGGGTTTAAAGTAAAATCCTGTCAGGTTTTTTTTATTTCACCAGTACATTTATATTTATTTAATTATAAAAATGATTCATTTATATAATTTTGGGTGCCTTCTCTCCATACTCTTACTATATTGATATTCTAATGAAATATTGACAACTATTTGATTCAAGGGAGAATAAAAGACATGTACAGTTTATTACGATGTTGCAAGGCAAAGTAGTACTAATTAGAACTACGTTGCTTGACAAGGTAGTCATTATCAATAGTGTAGTTATATTTATGCAAGCCAGGATAGTCCTTATCAAGTCATTTATTGTAGTCATTGCATTGGTACTTGAGTTATCCGGTTCAGTGTAATGGTCAACAGTTTTGAATATTTTAAGGGATCGTTGGTTTTCTCACATTTATTTTATAAGGATATATCTTTATTATGGATGCATTATTCATTAATTTCTTGGCTTGTTCACATTTTGCCAAATGTTGTCAAAAACATCTAGCTATATAATATTTAAAAATTATTTTCTTCGTGATTCATAATTATTGTGCATATTTATAAAAGTACATAATACATATTTCCAAAGTTAAAGCACCATTGTGTACCTAGCATCGTGGATTTTGCATTAATAGCAAGCACATTTGAACAGTCGTAAATATACATCATATTTTCGTTTAGAACTTTCACCTTATTTATTTGAATTAAAAATTATGAAATGGACGGGTGTGAGCACATTTTAAGTATTTAAAGCCATGTAAGTAATGCCTTAATTCGTTGTGTATATGCTGGTCAACGAGGTATTCATCATCTTGATAAGACTGCATTTTGTTCATTCTCTTCCATGAAGAGTGTGGAGAATGATCTTTTGATACTGCTGGTACATGTATTGCTGCTATTTTGTAGCTTAACTAATATATTTTTACAATAATCATTAGTTCGTACAGTTTTCTAGATGATGTAATATATTGCTCAGTTGTAGTGTAGAAACTTACTGGCCAGACAATTTTTCTCTAGGCCTAACATTTAAAATATAGTAGGAACTTCATCTAAGATACAGTTTACATTTACTGAGAAAGTTGAATCCAAGTTAACCTTTTCTTATTGGATACTTTTACTATTGACAAGATGTTTGCTATAATGCCTATTATTAGTCTAGGACCATTTTCCATTGACCAGTTACTGATGATAGTCCTCGTACAGAATTTCAGTCTCTAGTTATGGAAACAAATACATTACTATATTTACTCTTTTACATCTGCACCTTTAGTCACAATGGCAACTGAAACCACACTTGACCTTTGCAATATATATATATATATATATATATATATATATATATATATATATATATATATATATATATATATATATATATATATATATATTTTGTTAGTCCTGTAAAAATAAATCTTCTGTAAAGATTCTTCCAGTTTCCTTATTATTCGTATTTTTACTCTTAATACAAAGGATATTGCATTTCATTGCAGTATCCCTCTAAAATGTAAAAAGCGTGGATATTTTTTTCTATGCTGTAAATATACTGTACATAATGTACTTTGATTATATGTGTAAGGATAAAACTAAAAACTGAATACTTTAATGCTGAACCTATTAGAAATGGAGGAGGAGAGTTGTCCTAGTGAAAAATAATTTGCCTATCAGTGTAAAGGGATAGTTAAATATTGATATAATAACCCAACTGCATGAAAGTTGGGAACTTAATAACCATATTGTTATCTTGATCCTGACACTGCTCTTTACTGCTTAGTTCGCAGTTAGCATTTGGTTAGGTACAAGGGTGGTCATTCTCCTAAGCAAGTTTTGATAGGTTTGTCCTATACCAGAATATGGTTTTTGACATTTTGGAAGTCATTCTTATGTATAAATAATTTTCTATAAAGCCACCCCTTTCTAATTATATGTGATTCTCTCATTCATTAGAAATGACCACTTTTGGCTTCATCAAGACAGGAGGAAGAAGGGAAAAAATTAAAATAAAAAAATTTTATTTAATGTAGAAGAGTGTATTTTTGACATCCGAGAAGTATCATGTAAGAAAGATTTCAAGTGAAATATTAAAAGATGCAAATAAGATACATTCCTTAATTTTGTCTCAGTTTTCCCTCCTAAAATATGTTAACTGTATACATGTTATCATGTTTTGTATTGCCTGTCAATACATTAATTCAAAAATTTTTAATACATACATTGGGATCTGAGTAAATAATTTTGTAGTGGATCTTAAGAATGGTAAAAGCAATGAAAATTATAAAATAGAAGCATTTAAGTAAATATTACAATGTACGCAAATATATTTGTACAAAAGTTTGGACGGAAAATTTTATTCTTCACACAGTATTAGCAAAAGAGAGGTAACGACCAAAATGTTTATGCTGTTACCTAATACTCTATACTTTTGTCTGACTGTAAGTGATTGAGGAAGTGTGAACCAACTAGGAAAGCACATTAATTTGGCTATTTCATCTGGGGTAAAATACCTTAACTTTAATTTCTTGAGTAAATCGAGCCTCTTAGGATCACCCACAGGTAGATTATTAACTTTGTTATAAACACTGGATATATCAACATTCATATCCTGTCTGATAACAGATCCTGTACCTTCAACATAGTGACCATACCCCTTGGTGAAACAGCAACATCTAGTAAAGTTTCTATCAACAATGTCTAATATCATACAATACTTGTCTAGAATTTTATCTTTTAATAAAAGCTGTTCATAATTAGTATCGTTATTTAAGTAACTACTGAGAGGTAATGGAAAATCGGAGTACAGATCACCAGTTTCCAAAGTAGCAACATTCTTAGAACTGTGATATTTATATAGCATATTGTAAAGAGAGTTCAGACGAGTCTTACTGCAGTTACAAGATGTTAGTGAAGAATTCACAGCACACAAACAGAATGGGACGGCTTCTTTAAGCTAAAAGCAAAAAAAGATTTCATCCATTTAAGTATACTGTATAACTTATTTTCAGATTTATGTCAGTCAGATATGGTAACTCGATAATATTTTAATATGGGAGCGAATGCATAAAAAAAGAAACCATTATATTTCTCAGTGCTAAACCCAATGTTTTTCACAAACCTCATTTGAAACTGTAAAGCAGAATGATGCAGGTTGTAGTTTGGCCAAGAGATAATATCTCAATCGGGAATTTGGAATTCCAAACTGAGTTGGAGACAACAAAAACTCCTGTGGGCAGAATTAATATATCTGTTAGTAGAAGTATTAATGATGGTGCGAAGCAATTCAAACTGATAAAGAATATGCATCAATACAATTGTATACACTTTTATACTCGGTGTTTAATTCTCCCTAAAGGAGGAGCAAGAATCCTCCTCTATGTCCCACCATTGTGTTGTAAAAGTTGATTAAATGGAGCAAAGCGAGGGGTCTATGAATCTCCTCCTTAGTATTTCCCTCCCACAAAGAGTCAACTTTGCTTATACTCAGCCATCCCCCTTATAAGAGGGATCATGGCTTCTGAGTATACAATTGCATTTAGTGTGAACAAGGATAATACTGCCAGATGCATATTACATCAAAGGCAATGACAGTACTAACCTGCCATGTATAATTCCTCTTGGACAGCATCTCCAAAAGACGTTCTCTAGCCAAAGACTTTTCAAAGCCAACCACATTTTCTAGGAGTATCTTACTTGGAGGGTTATGTACCTCCTCTAAAAGGCCCAAAAGATGTAAGAGGGAAGAGGTTCGTGCATCTGCTACATCTCGTTTCAGACCCTGTCTGAAGCATGCCTTTGTTAAATCAAGATAAATTAAGTGCAATCCAACTAAGTCCTAGGCTATAAGGTAATGTCAATATCCGTATCTACAACAATGTGTGAAAATTTTCCAAGAAAATGAAATAGGTTGCAATCATCAAGAGCAATGAATGGTTTATCTCATTAGTGACTGAGTTTAATTATAAAAAAAAAAGGATGAGTTTCCAAGTGAAAGGGTAAAGCTCTTATCAGCCAATTGTTGTGTAACTGAAAAATGTGTCTGCAGAAAAAGTACATTAAAATTCTCCAAGTCTTGGGTCTCCTGGATCAATAAATACGATTGGGTAATGTAAAGACACACATCAATTAAAACATTAATTATTAATCAACAGTCAAGATGGGAGAGCAGATTCATAGTAACTTCTGTTGCTACTGTGTTTATATAAAATATCGATGAATGCAATAAGACTCTAATCATCAAAGAAAGTAACAAAGATTTGAACAAACTAATTCATCAATGAGGAGGAAACCTCTCAGGAAATGTTCTAAATCATCAATGCAATGAAAAGACGGTAAACTAACTTCTAATTTTAAAATGAATTTTCAGGCACTCATATCTTACAAGAGCAAAATCAGGGCAAGAGTTAGTGCCAACTGCAAAAAAATGTTATGTGATACAAGTGAAAATATATTGGGGTATCATTGATGCACCGATTTAAATGTCAATTAGTCCCCATGGAAGAGGGTATACACAGAGAAGATGGATTAGGGGGATTATAATTGTTGGAATATCTATAAAGGGGATAATTTAATTCAAACTAGCCTGTACAGCAAAGATGTTACATGTATCACATCATTATTTCAAAACTCTACAAACTGAAGTTGTAATTCTTTTAGACTGAAACTAAATCATTACTAGTGTGTGTGTTTTATGAGCAAAATATACCATGCTGTCCATAGAGAACAGTGAAAATTATCCTTAAATAATCATAACTTCTTTAACATTCCAAGACAAAAACTTCACTCTGAAATGACATTAGCAAACCCTTAAAAGTTCAAAAATATTTAGTATCCGCTTTCCTTTCTGCATGCTTAAACATTACACTCTTCTTTTCAATAAATCTTTAAGAAAACCGTTTCACTTAACAAAGTATTCTTTGTGTATCAAGAATACAAAAAGCTGACAGTTATACAGTATTTGACCTGGTAAACAAAAACTGACATCTATACAGTATCTGACCTGGTAATCAAAAGCTGAGTTATATAATATCTGACCTGGTAAAGGGCTGACAAGGTGGACTCATCATTATAATGTCCGGCGCAAATGCTGTTAACTGTTCAAGTGTGAGACCCATTATATTGTATGCTTTTGGCGTTTGGGGAAAATTATGACGGTACACATCCAATGCTGTCGTGTTGATTTCATAGCTTCCAACAATTTCAAAGGGCAACCCAGTCTCTGTATTAAAAAAAAATTCAACTGTATACTACAAGTATGAATAACATATTTTCACACTTTGTGAACATACAACTAGTCTTACCAGTTTTAAGTAAAATATAAAAGTAAATTTTCCAGGAAATGTTATAAGTAATTTGCTTTCCTACAATAATTAAATAACTTCATATGAAGGTACATTAAATACTGCTCTATATACATTATTTATATGAAAGGTAATTAGCCACTCTTAATATCCAACCCAATGAGTGGTTTCATAAAAGCTATATATTATTATTCAATGAAGCCATAAAGCTAAATACATTGTACGACTTTTAACAGTACCATTTTTATACGGATTTGAATATAATTATGAATACTCAAGGTTATATTCATTTTATTCCCTTCCCAACCTTACTTAGGGCTTGCTTGCGCATTTAATTCATATCCCAGCTATACGGGCATCGGCAACGAACAAACAAATATATTATTATATGCGATAACTTGAAGCATATATTTGCCTTTGGTCACATAAATATCAGCAAAGTGCAAAACTATGATTCATGTTATCAAATATTATAATATGTTTATATGAGTACTGTCGTGCCTATATATCTGGGATCTGAATTAAATGACAAAATAAGCCACGAGTGAGGTTGGGAAAAGATAATATATATACAGTGATCCCCCGCTGGATCGCGTTTCTTGGTTCGCGTTTTCACTGTACCGCGATTTTATTTTTGGCAAATTATTATTTTATTTTTTGGGTATATGCAAAAATATTAAAATATTAAAAAAATAAAAATTCTCAGTATTTTCATTTTTTTTATTGAAAAAAAAAAACATATTTCATTATCTAATTGATAAAAAAAAATTTATTTCCCAGCCTACGAATAATAAAACAGTAAAAAATAGTAAAATACATAAATTTAGATATACGTACGAACAGTATAACTCACAGTATTGCATCATGCGAAATAGTGTCCCATAGTGTACAATGTATTGGGGTCGCAGCTACGTGAGCTAGCATATATATATTTATATTTCCAGTAGTTTCATGATTTTATTGATAGAAAAACGTATTTCTTGTCCTAAGAATAATAAAACAGTAAAAGAAATAGTAAAAAACATAAATACTAACAGTATTGCACCATGTAAAATACGATACCGCTATCTGCGTTTCGGACAAAGGCTCGTTCAGTCTAACTCACGTGTGCGCCGTTCACGTTGTGCTTATTAAACGTTTTGCTTGTGTCCGATAGCGTACAATGTATTGGGGTCGCAGCTACGTGAGCTAGCATATATATTTATATTTTCAGTAGTTTCATGATTTTATTGATAAAAAAACGTATTTCTTAGCCTAAGAATAATAAAACAGTAAAAAATAGTAAAAAACATAAATACTAACAGTCTTGCAACATGTAAAATACGATACCGCTATCTGCATTTCGGACAAAGGCTCGTTCAGTCTAACTCACGTGTGCGCCGTTCACGTTGTGCTTATTAATACGTTTTGTTTGTGATTTTTTTACTCGCATATTTTAACCTTTGCAACGCCTCCCAAGCATCCTTCATCTTCTAAGGCTTCTTGTAGTGAGCCTAAGCGGCAATGGAAAATGTTTACCATAACAGATAAGGTAAGTTTACTTATCACGTACATATAAATTTACGTTGCATGCTGTTTTTTATAAAGTACAGGGTGGTTTTTTAACAGTGCAGGGAGGGTTTATACAGTAAACGGAAAAATAATTGTAAAATACCTATGTACATGAGTATGTCATATAAATTTACGCTTGCATGCTGTTATTTATGAAGTAAAGGGTGGTTTGTTAACAGTACAGGGAGGGTTTATACAGTTTATACGGTGTAAACGTAAAAATAAATTAAAATATCTATGTACATATAGGCTGATCCTACTCCACGATTTTCCTGTCTCGCGCCGGGTCCCGGAACCGAACCCTCGCGGTAATGGGGGGATCACTGTATGTGTGTGTGTGTGTGTGTATATATATATATATATATATATATATATATATATATATATATATATATATATATATATATATATATATATATATATATATATATATATATATATATATATATATATATATATATATATATATATTATATATATATATATATATATATATATATATATATATATATATATATATATATATATATATATATATATATATATATATACAGTGTTCCTTCAATTATCGCGAAGGTTCGGTTCTGGGACCCGGCGTGAGACAGGAAAATCACGGAGTAGGATCAGCCTGTATGTACATAGATATTTTAATTTATTTTTACGTTTACACCGTATAAACTGTATAAACCCTCCCTGTACTGTTAACAAACCACCCTTTACTTCATAAATAACAGCATGCAAGCGTAAATATACATGACATACTCATGTACATAGGTATTTTACAATTATTTTTACGTTTACTGTATAAACCCTCCCTGTACTGTTAAAAAACCACCCTTTACTTTATAAATAACAGCATGCAACGTAAATTTATATGTACGTGATAGGTAAACTTATCGCGAATGAGGTGGTAATGAGTTTGTAGACGCCAGAGGAAATTATTCCGCAGCCAATAACAGCTTTACGGCTGTTATTCATTGAGGCCAAAATAGCAGCTGATATCCGTAAACCTTTTTCCTTCTTTCAACATGTTTAAGAGTTTCACCTTATCTGTTATGGTTAACATTTTCCTTTGCCGCTTAGGCTCACTACAAGAAGCCTTAGAAGATGAAGGATGATTGGGAGGCATTGCAAAGGTTAAAATATGCGAGTAAAAAAATCAAAAGCAAAACGTATTAATAAGCACAACATGAACGGCGCACACGTGAGTTAGACTGAACGAGTGAGGCGAGATAATGGAAGATGGTGCAAGCCTTTGTCCGAAACACTGATAGCGGTATCGTATTTTACATGTTGCAATACTGTTAGTATTTATGTTTTTAACTATTTTTTACTGTTTTATTAGTCTTAGGCTAAGAAATATGTTTTTTTTATCAATAAAATCATGAAACTACTGTAAATTTTAATATATATGCTAGCTCACGTAGGTGCGACCCCAATACATTGTACGCTATCGGACACTATTTCACATGATGCAATACTGTGAGTTATATATCTAAATTTATGTTTTATACTATTTAATACTGTGAGTTATATATCTAAATTTAAGTTTTTTACTATTTTTTACTGTTTTATTACCCTTAGGCTAGGAAACACTTGTTTTATCAATAAAATAATGAAAATTTCAATATGTACTATCTTATAGGTTTGACCCATTTCGCTTTCCGAAACGCTGATACCGGTATCGTATTTTACATGGTGCAATACTGTTAGTATTTATGTTTTTTACTATTTTTTACTGTTTTATTATTCTTAGGCTAAGAAATACGTTTTTTTTTATCAATAAAATCATAAAACTACTGGAAATATAAATATATATGCTAGCTCACGTAGCTGCGACCCCAATACATTGTATGCTATCGGACACTATTTCACATGATGCAATACTGTGAGTTATACTGTATATCTAAATTTATGTTTTTTACTATTTTTTACTGTTTTATTATTCATAGGCTGGGAAATATATATTTTTTTTATAAATTAGATAATGAAATATGTTTTTCTCAATAAAAAAATTAAAATACTGAAAATGTGTTTTTTAATATTTTAATATTTTTGCATATACCCCCCCCAAAAAAAAATTGCCAAAAAAAATTGCGGTACAGTGAAATCGCGAGCCAAGAAACGCGATACAACGAAGGATCACTGTATATATATATATATATATATATATATATATATATATATATATATATATATATATATATATATATATATATATATATATATATTCAGTAGCATGTGATCATTCCCTAGTTTCGGAAGTTAGCTGAGAGGTTTTTCTCTTCTCTTGATAACTCACCTTTTGCAGCAACATGCATTCCGCCAATTCCACTATACAGCTCTAAAATTCGTAAGGCACGATGTGTTGTTTCAGTTTCTTCCATTATGAAGTAATGTATTCTTTTCCTTAAAATCTGCTCAGATGTCTTCTTTCTGCAAAGATGATGGTGTGATATTAGTAAGAGTATTAAAAAGCACAGAAAATTTGATATCACAAGTATAAAAATATAAACTAAATCCGTTTCATTAATAAGAAATTCTATTTTATATATATGGAACCTATGCATTCAAATTGCAGCTAAAAAAGGAGGAAACTAACTTTAAACACTATGGAGCATTTAATAGAAAAAAAGGAACCCTGAACTTCAAAACCTCATGATGCAATTTATCTTTCTCAAACACTGAGTGATTTGATTTGAAGTTCAAAATACTGTATAGGTAAATACAGTATTTACTTTATATAAACCGAATTTATAACTGATAAAACACATGAATTAATAATCCATTTCCTAACTGGGGTAAACTAAACCAAACAAAGCAAATGTAGGCTACTAATATATCAAATAAAGGTTTACTTTCATAAATGCATGCAACCACAAGTGAAATGGAAATACAGACGCTCTTTGACTTACGAATGAGGTATGTTCCGAACACACATTCGTAAGTCGATTTGTTCGTAAATTTATATTTGGTAGGTAAAGGGGACGAGAGAGAGAGAGAGAGAGAGAGAAAAAAAAAAAATTTCACTGCATTCTTTTCTGATCAACTCAAGCCTCTTCTCTTTCTCTCTCTCTTACATATTATTATTATTATTATTATTACTGCTGTTGTGAGACACAAAACTGATGCCAATATAAAAAACTTTTCATGCACTCTCTCTTACTCTTTCTCTCCCTCCCTCATATGTATTATTATTATCATTATTACTGTTGTTAGACAGTAGCAGAAATAACTTTTCATCTCTCACTCTCTCTAATAAACACACACAAGTATCATGCACCTCATTCGTATCTCCGGATGTTCGTATGTCGGATGTTCATACATCGATGAGCGTCTGTACTATATATATATATATATATATATTATATATATATATATATATATATATATATATATATATATATATATATATATATGCTAGCTTTATAACTGAATTTTAGTTCCTGAGTTTTCTTCGCTCCAAATAAATTCCAGTCAGATTTCTCTAAAGATTCGGATTTCACCAATGAAGTTGGTAGCCCAATCCAGTACCTACAACTCAAAAACAATTATTCATATATAGCTAATCTGGATCTCTTGCTAAGGAATAGTTTGTGATGTTCATTTGTTCAAATCTTCTCTCTCATCTCAAAGACAATATATTTTATATGTTTCTTTTACATATTCTATATGCTAGTTTGGGTAGGTTTAGTTTTATATCTTCATACAGTAAATTTTCAGAATTGGTACCATCACAGTACCTAGGTGATGCATATTTTCTTCTATTTTGATATCCTTCAATAACCATTTCTTGATGACTTGAGAGGCTTATTAAAAATAAGACCTTAGTTAAGTTATATAAAGTATCCTACATATACTCTCATCAAAATTCACGAACTATCTTCCAAAAGGGCCTAAAGTCTTGTCTCCTTTAATATGATCCAAAAAAACTTTTTATTGACTTCTCATTACCACTATATCTTCCTCTGAACTAATTTTTTTATTTATTTTTTTTTTAATATCATATACATATAAATTTATATCATACTTCTTGGTAGGATATTCTCTGCAGGAAATCTTAACAACCAATTCTCAGAGACGAGTTTTGCTTCATATTCTGTACTTTCCTATTATCTCGTAGATTCGTAATATTTTCTGTATATCTTCAAGATATGTACATACACGTATATGTCATTCCCTTTCCTTATCACCCCAAGAGGTCTGGTTGATCGTTTATGTACGAGACAAATGGCGAGGGTCCAATCACGGCTCCCAGTGGTACCTCCACTAGACATTTCCTTCCAAATACCAATCCGAGCTTTGCTCAATTACATTCTTTATAATAAACTTCATGAATTGTTTTTTCTTTTCCTATCTAAGAGTGTAAGAGCAACATTAACCATACTTTATATTTGGTAGATATTTACTAACACACCCTCAGGAAAAAAATCCCAATATATTTATTTGGTTAGATACAATGATATAATTAAGTTGGATTAGTTCACTCAGTTAAGGAACGGGTGGTAAAGGAAATTATTTGTCTCTCTTACTATTGATAACCCTAATTTTATTCTCCTAAATACATTATCACAATATGAATTAGATCTTTATTTTTACACCCTTGACGAGTGAGAATACAAAACATTGGAAATATACATGAAATACCAAATACGATCAATTATCAACTCGTTACTTAACTCAGAGTGAACGTATCCTTACTACCCTAAACAAAACTAATCCAATATTATAATGATTTTTTTTTCATATATTTTTTTTTTAAAGCGAGGGTGTTAATCATTTACCCCAATCAAATTGTTATCATCTCATTTCTAAACTAGGGGTGAGCTAACCTAACCCGATAATATAATGTCTTTCTAGAAAATTTTCTTCTATCTAGGGGTGTGAAATTGTCCATTTTAATGAAAAAGAGATGATTCTAGTATAGGGGAAAATATCAATAACCAACCGATTTTCCTCCCTTTGACAACGACCAATCACTAACTATAAGTGAAAGAGAACAACAACCAGGAAAGAGGTGAAAAATCTTTTAAAGAGCATTGGATTCTACAACGGTTAAGGAAACTTTGATTATAAATGCTCCTATATATATCAATATTCAGATATATGATGCATTATTGTAGCCTCAGAAGTAAAATTTATAATTATTTAAAATTTTCAAAGCTTCATTGAGCATATCAGTCTAAACCTTGTTTTGAGAGAGGTGAAAATTTATTAAAGAGCATTGGATTCAGTACCCCCTTAGGAAGCATCACACATGACCTTATCAATGCAAATATTTAGCTTCATGATATATAGTTGTGGTTTTTACATTAAACTTTACATTTATATAGTATTTTCAAAGCTTAAATGAGGACATTGGTATAATTTATATTTTTATAAAAACCGGCTTTTGTCTATCGACGTCATATTTTGTTTTGTCTATAACAAGCACACCAATGAGAGTTAAGAGTGGATAATCAATTGGACATTCGGTTATATATTTCAATTTACAATAATGTATTTATTGACTTTAAGCATTCCCATCATCCCATCTTCATATATTTAATTAAATTACCTGTACTTCACATCTAACAGCAGCTGATGCCCTGTGTATTAAGACTATCCAACTTATTTATTGAATATTTTAAGTTTCTTTACGAGATTGGATATAATAGAAAAATAAATAATAGCATTTCATATATTGAAATCTTTAATATTTATTGATGAACTAAAAATTAAATTGATAAATATTATGAGCAGCTGATCATTAAGCTTGTTGAATTTGATAAGTCATAGAGAAGAAAGAGCGGAAACGAAATTATTGGCTATTTCTATATTTCGTCCACTTTGAGCTTTGAGCGTATTAAATGTATATTGGGATACAAGACTTAATATGAAAATTATATAGTTCTTCTATATACCGTACAGCCCTTTTCTTCTAGATCAAACCTAATCAATAGGTATTGTGAGTAATTTAGCCCCACTCTTTTTCCTGAATGACTAAATGAACCTTCTGTATATATCTTATATATTTGCCTATTTTCCTTTAATGTGGTAATATTTTCTCCAGAATAAGCTTAAAAATAATAAATAGGGTCAAAATTGTAAGAAATCAGTAGATTTATCAATTAGAATGTTTCCATTGTCTCTCTTGTATACAAGGTTATTTGCCAGTCTTTTTACTTTTTATTATATATGTATGATATTTAATTAAAGCAGAAAATAGAATAAATTCCAAACACAATATATTTATTACTTTAAAATCCCTCAAATCAATAGGTTTTGTGATGTGATAATTATTTTTCTCCATTCTTGTTCCTCTACCGTGGCCGAGGTTCTCCCCCGTATGTAATATGGCGTCGTAATGTAAAACACTTTTGAAGGACCGATTTGCCTGCCTGCCTCTCTGGTTTTGCTGCCTCATCATTCTTCCAAGCCTCACAAGTTTTCCTCCTAGTATTGCATTAATGGTAATGCATGCGAGGAAATTACCACGTATTAGCGATGGGTAAGAGAACGGGGGAAATAATCCCCAAATCATTTGATGAAGGGAAGGTCTCGGCCCGCCATTTGTCACTCTTAACGTAGAAAATGCCACTCCTGTTCCTTATGATTTTATGATCCCATATGCCTTTTGTGTCTCATTTCCCATTATTTGTGACAGTTCGTGGGACTAATTGGTCATTATTTATTTTGCAGGTTCAATGAGAAGCATCAAACCCACGGCTACGAGGTGAGAGAAAGAGAGAAGGGAAGATGTTGAGAGACAGCCGAGATACTTGTCAATTATTTTCTTTCAAATTCTCCTCTCAAGTTCTCTAGCTTGTAGAGTCCACAAACAGACGTTCCAGAAACTCGGCTCGTGATTTAGTGCTTTTCTGGGTGGTATTATTTGTTTTTGAAGGGAACCATTGTTTACCATTTTTCCTGTTATTAATACTCTCTTTCAGGTTATTAACATTGTGATTTTTTTTCCCTTGTATTTTTTTAAAATTGGCCAAGACTCTCTTAATGGTGTCCTAATACCTTGGAACCCCTAAATTACCGCCTTATTTGTGTGTTGACTTAAACCACCCATTGTCTGCCTCAGGCTAAATAATTGTGATTAGAATTTATTTTAATATAATTTATTCTTTGTATTATAACTGTTTGAATTATACTATATTATTTTTTATGAAATTATATTGCAATATTTTTCAATAACCAAAATAATATTTACAAAAAATTAAAGGACTTTTAATCATTTAACTTCCATTTCATATAGCACTGTGGAGTATATTGGAGTAATTATCAAGAAATAAATTAATATCTTTAAATTGTTTATAATGATGTGCTATGTTAGAATATTGCGACTGCTAATAGGTGTCCGGGATGACATTTTGCTCTGTGAGGTATTATGCGACACAATGTGTTATTCCTTATTTTTTCGTAAAGGTCAACAGTATTACTGTTATTTATATATTAAAAGTTTTTTGAGCCCCTTTCAGAAAAACAATTGAATTTGACAAATACGAAAGTAAAAATAAATAATCCCGGTAAGCTGTAGAGACTTTGCAATTTTGAATGTGTCAAAATTTTTAAAGTAATCTGGATTATAATGGAGCATATAATAATCAACAGTGATAGAGTTGTGGTCAGTCTTTGCTATATATTGAGTGACGTATTTAGGTAAGGTTAGATAGTGACCTTGCACGTAGCGTACGCATCCTCTCGCCGCTATATGGTGATCTGGCCTGTTCGTTAAAATGGGTATATCATGTCTGGCCCTATTGGTAAGAATTACCTAATAAGATTTATAATGAAAATTGGCCTAATTTAACCTGGTGATGCCATTATAGACAGTAACTTTAATTTTACTTAAATTCTATTTTGTTCGTGTAAGTTTTTCTTTCGGATTTACGAATTGCTGTTAAAGTAATAACTTCATGTGGTGAAGATGCTTTGAAATGCATTTTAATATTCAGTTTGTAAGATTTTCTGTTATATACCAATTTCTTTAACAGTTTTAAGAGTAACTGATGTTTCCCATATCAAAGACTGTCATTACTTATGTCAGAAGTAATGTTTATTTTACAAACTATTAGGTTACAAATAGTATTTGTTTAAAAATGCTAATTGCAATACTTTAATTATTTATAACGATAAAAATGTTTGAGTTAAATTAAATATTTGAATGAATATTCACTATTATGTGCCTGTGGCAGTTTGATTTTGTACAGTACTTATATATGAACAAGAAAAACCATGATATCACCTCACCCATTTCTGTAATTGATCATTTCTCCTTGGGAAGTTTCTATATTTTCATTGCTAAATGTTCTCTGTTTTTTAATGTCTTGTTTGTTTTAGTTATAATGTCGCGACAACTATTCAATTTTTCCTCATCCTTTATCCGCTTGATTTTATTTATGGTAAGATGGAAGACATATAAAACGTCATAATATACAAATTAATTACCATGTGCATGGAAATTCACTCATTGTAAGTTTTTAGTGCATTGTGAATATAATTATATTCATAATTTATTTTTCAAGCATATTAAGCACTCTTTCAGGAAATTAATCCCAGTGCAATTCATTCTAAAGATTGAGCCCTTTCAATTATATTTATTGTAGTTTTGGCCAATAACTGTGGTGGTTTTTAGATTGAATACTTGATGATACTAGAAGTCACAGATATGGTAAACAATGGTTCCTTTACCCTGAATTTGTATAGTGCTGAGTATGGGTCCTGTTATGAGATGCTCCACTCTAAGAATGTAAGTATAAGTATTCCATTTTTATTATGCCTTGTTGAGTAGGTTTGAAGATCAGCTTAGTTGCAGGGATCAGATTTGATTGATAATTAATGTGATATGTGGAAAGGAGGAAAGTGTTAACAGTCACCACATTTTTTCATAGTTTATTTGCCATAATTGAATATTTGCTCCTCCCGTATACTTGGTTGTTCGAAGAGTGCCAAAATGGAATCTTCAGCCTTGTTGTGACCTATAAATGTGACTTGCATTTGAGTTCGACTTACAGTATTAGGGAGTGTTGAGGGACAGAAAAGGGTATATACCCTTTTCCTTTTGGGAGTACTGTACTGGGTTGCTCAAATTACTTTCGATATGTAGGTGGTATTTAATGGTGATGATATACTGTATGTCATATTTGGCACACCCTTCATGATATATTTCATAATCTTTCAAGTTGAGTTTATTAAAGAATTTATTATTTTATTGGGAGTTTCCTGGTGTAAGTGGAGTTTTGAATATGGTCAGTATTTTTTTCTGACAAATTTTAGCTATTGGTAATATGGAGCCTATTTTATGATTTTAGTTTTTTCTTTTCTTTTTATGATTGTGACGCAGGACTGGCCAAAAAAAATAAAATAAATCGGCCCTCATAGTGCCTGTGCATGAAGAAAACATAATGTTAAAAAAATCAAAGATGGGGAGTGTTGTGACTTGTCAGGTGTGAGGGATAGTAAGAGATGTGTAACGAATATCCAAGAATATTCGGTGTTGATGTAGGCATAGAAAAACGTAACTAAAGGAAGACTTAACATTGGACAGTCCTATTTAAGTCCAAAAGTCCCTTCAGCTAGAGCATCACACCAGCTATGTATTTTTTATAAACTGTCTTGTTGGTTAGTTAATTGAATTCTTTAATCAGATGCCATTTGTTTGCCGTTTTTGAACTCTGTCATTGGACACCAAATTCAGTAATAATTTTATATATATATATATATATATATATATATATATATATATATATATATATATATATATATAATATATATATATATATATTATATATATATATATATATGAAAAGTGTAGGATTTCATTTTACTCATTCTTCAGTGGTCAAACTATTGTTCATCATATGCTTTAGCAATTAATTGGAAACACCCTTCTCTTACTAAGTTTACTGTTCACTTATCAGTGCTTCCTTAAAATTATACCATTGATATAAAATTATCACATTATTGCCATCTTACTATTTTAATTATCAGTTATTTTTGTTTTGTAAAATGCATATCTGTCAAGATTGATTAGGCCTATATGGCTTTTACTTTTTTGTTTTAGTGCATAGATTTAACAATGATATCCTTGTAATAAAAAAGTATGTCAAGTAGAAATTTTTAGGAATAGCATTGGCTAATTTCACTTGAATGCTCATATATTTAAATATTTTTTGCACTATTCGAGTATTGTATATACTGTAATTAAGAAAAAGTGCTTGATTGCATTGAAATTATGGATGACTTCATATTATAATTAGTCCTCAGGGTGTTTCTCATTTTTATTAGCTGTTTCTGGTGCTCTATGCATCATTTTAGTTCACTGAGGCAAATGCTCGTCAATATAATTTCTACCTCACTTCCAATTTGTGACTAAACTGTCCAGTTCTCACTTAACCCCAAATACCCGGGTACTTCTGCACTATTACCAAGAACTATGTTTGTGTGTACTGTAATGGCTTCAATTGTTTGTGCACTTACATAACCTTTGTTGTTCATTTGGTTTTACGGACAAGTTTTCATTTTAATCTCCTTTGCTACAAGGAAATAGTATGAGCTGACTCAGGCTTGCCATGTCTATGCAATTTGTTTTGGTTACCTTGTTTCATTGGAACTCAAGAAGCCTGTTATCTTTTCTTTAAACATAATTCCTCTTGAGGTTGAGGAGGGAATTTATAGGCATATTTGACATAACTACAGCTGAAGGATTTTTTAAACTTGAATAGGACTGTCCAGGACACTTCGGTATTAAGTCTTCCTTCAGTTACGGTTATTTTTATGCCGACATCAACTCTGAATATTCTTGGATATTCATTACACACCTCTTATTATCCCTTCACTTCTGACAAGTCATTACACTCTCCATCTCTGTTACTGTTTACTTAATGTATTCTTTGTGCCCAGGCTCGATGGGGGCTGTTTTATTTATTTTTTTTTTTTTTGGGCCCATCCTGGTGTCACAAAAAAAAAAAAAGTCATTTTATGTCCAGTAATGTATAACCTTTCTTGGTTGGCTGTAGAGAATTGATTTTAAAATTCAGAATAAGTGTTTTTTTAAATCTGACTTGGAATGGATGGCACAAAAATTAATGTTTTGTTGTAAAAAGTGTAGTATTTGGGCCTTTAAAATTCTTAAACTTTTAAGAATTAACATCATTTTAAGCTAGACACTACCATCCATTTGATGCTTTAGTTAATGGTAGTCATAAGTAAATGTTATTTTCCCATTGTCTCGGGCACTTTTTCTAATTAAAGCGATTAAGAAATTTCCCTATCAAGTTTAGTATCGAGACATAATATGCTACAGATGAATTCAGATACTGTATATTTATCACTTTGTGTAAATGTTAGTGGACATCTCATCGTTATAATACTTGAAGGGTGTTAATAATTGTTTACAGTTTGTATACGCACTTGGATAGGGAATAAAGATCATAAGTAATGCAAATACTTGATTACCAAAGTGTCATTTGCATGAACTTCATGATGTGACTCATCTTACTTTGTCCTAACTTTACTGGAACTAATCTTTCGTTGTTATTGATAATTGATTTTCAGTAGCAATTAAAAGCATTCAGAATTTCATAAAATTAAAATAAACATCACTTAATATTATTGATCTAAAAAAATTTTAAGTATCACTGGGAATTTTAATGGGAGAGATAACACTGAATGCTTTTTACGTAGAAATTTCACTTTACGGTATATCGTTAAATAAAGTGAAATGTAACTTCAGGCGTGGATCAGGACAGAACTTAAAATATTATATCTCAAAGTTTTATTGCAAACAATGAAATATTTGTTGAAATTGGCTTGGCAAAAGTAAATACTAAATATAATTTAACTTTACTTTTTTTAACACATTGAACCATTTGTTGAAATAGTGGATAAAATTATCCTATTTTGGCTGAGCAAAAGTAATTGTTACTCCATTTTTAGTGTTAGAGCTCCTGGCGACTAAAATACTCTAGCTTTGTAAACAGGTGGATCTTCTTTCTGTAAACAAACCAACTCCAGGTATGAAGACTTAAGATAGATGGGCAATTCTTAGAATTCATGGGTTTTAGGTATTAACACATAGAAATAAAAGACTTTTCACTCGGTAGTATTCAATATTTGATATACAGTATATTAAAGTATCCTCTTGTGTTCCGTATTTGATTTTTGTGGTGTAATCATATATAAAAAGTTACTTAGTGAAACGATTCATAAATCCCTGCCTCTCGATTTATTATAGTTACTCCATTGCTTAATATCCTTAAAAGTTCAATAGAATAATATACATACGTACATATTGTGGAAGGTGATGTTAAGTATTATATACATTTTTATTGTGAAATATATACTCCCAACCATATTTATAATTTCCAAGTTCTTTAGAATTGTAGGACTGCAACAATGCATACTTTACATATTTTTTTCTTCAATTACGAGTGAAATTTTTGATTATTTGAATTATGGGTATCGCTCGTATTTTAAAACTTATTTTGGTCTTTTGTAGTCGGTCTATATACGATTAATATTATATCTTTATGATGTAAGCAGTAGATAGGTGATACTGTATACCCTTTTAATGTAAGCAATAGATAGGGGATGATCAAAATTCGTATATCTTTCAAGAAATTATTTTAAATGAATAATCCCTTATTTAGGTATGGGAAAGCATGTTTACACATTTTTACAGAAAGGTAAATATATACTATTCCAGTATAGTCATAAATGTTGAAATGGAAACTCATACTATACTTTTCAGTGAAAGTAATTATGGGTAAGTACTTTTAGAAAAGTCTATGCTCTTCTTCAGTACTCTGTCTAATAAATTTGAACTGGCAAGCCAGTTAGAATTGGCATCTTAAGACTGTTTACAGTGCTGGCTATTGACAAGACATTTAATATATAAATAAGGCAATAATTTTTCAGTACTGTACTGTATACTGTATTGTGATGCTGAAGTTGAATCACTCGTGTAGAATGAAGTCTTTTTATCCCTTGAGTTTTTTATTTGCATCAAATTTATTGAACTAAGAAACTTATATAAATGAATATACAGTTTGTGTTTAATATCACAGACCACCTAGAAGGTATTAGAATAATAATTAGTAATTCAGAACCTCCCCTACTTATGAACAACCGAGTTGCAACCATTCGCA
The DNA here is from genome assembly GCA_037179515.1 of Halocaridina rubra. Lineage (NCBI taxonomy): Eukaryota > Metazoa > Arthropoda > Malacostraca > Decapoda > Atyidae > Halocaridina > Halocaridina rubra. The sequence goes on from JAXCGZ010005825.1 coordinate 87,064, forward strand.
GATACGAACAAAAACCTTCCCGTTATCTACCGAATCCATCCATCCATCTACCCGTGTATTAATGTATGTATTGCTGTACTGTCCTGAACTGTTATTACTATATCAAAATTTATTAATACCGTATACTTTGTTTTCCATATTAGTTAAGTGTGTTTATCCCAAGTACTATGCAGTACTGCACATTACATATTTATTTCCCTAAACACAGTTTACGAACAATTCTACTTGCAAACAGACTTCTGGAACCTAACTTGTTAGTAAGTTGGGGAGTGTCTCTGTAGTCTATTGAACTTTTTATTTTTTGTGCCATTTCCATTTGGCAAGAAAGTAATTTTATTGTAAAGTTATCTATTTATTTTAAGGTTATGACTTTAACACTAAATATTATTATAATTATTTATACCATGGTTTGGAGACGTAATTGACAGCCATGTATGAGGTCATAAGCTCTTTTATGTAAGCCGGAATAGAAAATAACAGATCATGAGTATTATCAGTGTGGCTGTAATTACCACAGTTAATTGTTATATGTATCGTAGTTCAACAGAGGACAGGAAAAGAAAAATGCCTCTACATTTGATTATAATAATGATGAGAAAATTAGCAAAGATAAACAAAGCTGGGAAATGTTGTCATTTGTCAGCTGTGATGGGATAATAAGAGATGAATTTATGTATATTTTTACCTACACTTCATTTTTATTGCTTCTGCACAAGCAAAATTTTATAGACTTCATGTTAGATTGGCGTAGAATTTTATGTACTGTTGTCATATTTACTAATACGTATAGATATAACTGACATTGTAATGAATATCGGTTTTTGAGATTTCATAGCTATTCTTGTATACTTGAATCTTGTGCTCATGTCAGGCCTTTGAAAACCATCCAGTATGACTTGTTTTGATTTATAAGAGATTATGGTCACAATTTAAAGTGACAGTGTATATAAAATGTTATATTTCATGACTTTTCATATATATATATATATATATATATATATATATATATATATATATATATATATATATATATATATATATATATATATATATATATATATATATATATATATATATATATATATATACTGTAATGTTCAGAGCAAGAATTTTACTTCTTTTTTTTTTTATTAACATTCTTAATCATTCTCACCAGAATTCCAAGTATGGCAGTAAGTACCGCTACAGCAACCATGAAAAGAGCCGGGACTCACCCTCCACGAATTCTCTTCGCTCCTCATCACCAGATTCTCGATCGCAGTCACCACGCTACCACCACAAAGGTAGGCCTTTATGAAAACTATATACAGGTATATTGATCATATTTTGGTTCTGGTTTTCTTCACATGATATAGCAACCTGTTACTTATATAACTTAGGCCAATATTAATTAATTCACATGTATAAATACATCTGTCAATAAGGAAAATTATGTAATAAGGAGCATTCATATTTTCAACCCAATAAAGTATTTTATTTCTTAAGATTACTTTGGTGTTTATTAGGACTGAGTTTTATCAGTAGTTAATAACTATTGTGTGAAAAATGTTGACTTTGAAATATACAATTAAGTCTATAGTCTTTGTGATAATCATTGAAGTGATTGTTTTTTCAGCTCCCAGCTACTACAAGATTCGGGAAAAGGAACGAGAGAGGGACCGGGAAACTCGTGAGCGAGATAGAGACCGGGAAAGAGAAAGGGAAAGGGACCGAGAAAGAGAACGTGAGAGGGAAAGGGAGAGGGACAGGGATCGTGACTACCACTATAGGGACAGAGGTATGCATTATAATTATTATTATTATTATGAGCCAAGCAATAAGCTCAGCTGGGAAATCTCAAGCACTATAAACCAAAGCAATTACTCCAGCAAGAGAAGCAGTTTGGTAAGGAAAAGTAAATAGAGAAAATAGAAAAAACTAAAATGATTCAAAATGGTACAACTCAGTATTGCTGTATTGACATTATTCCGTAAAATTTTTAACAATAAAATATTGGTGTTGCAGGCTGTAGAAAATTCCCTTTTTGTAACAGTGGAATTGTATTCATACCAATCACTAATTCTTATCGTTTTACAGTCGAGCCACTTTGCAATACCTTTTTTCATTGCTTTCAATGATGGGTAGTCTTTCACGCACATTCTGTTAGAATAGTCTTGAAAATCATATCTTGGAGGTACTTTACTGGTATTGTGACAAGTTGGGGTAACAGTTTTATTCAAAGCTCTATTCCTAAAGATATTTTGAATATTTAGGATTGTTCAGCATTGCTGGAATGGATTTTTGTTCCCTTGCCTACAGCTAATGAGTATTGACTTTCAAGAATGGCATTAAAAATGCTTGTCAGTGGTCTTGGAAATTGTTTCAAGAGCCTACCTGACACTAGTCCGTGTAATTCTCTACAGTAAATTCAGCATTAGAATTGGATTCAGTGAAGAGTTGTAGTAGAGAGATGCAAGTGCGCAATATGAAATTATGACCAAATTAACAAGCCAACTGCTTGAAAAAGTCTTCACACAAAGTGAAGAGAGTTTTAACAAACGGACTTTTGCTGTGGCTAGTGGGTATTAATTGTTTAATTAATGGTTACTGTAATAGTTTGTTCATATCACCCCCCATATGAATTCTTGAATGGTTGTTAAGGGGTGATTAATTAGTTTTAAATAATTACAAGGGGAGGGGATAATTTTTAGCTTGCACAAAAGCCGTCCTTGTGTAACATATAGTTTGACTAGAATTATGTTACCTTGTGGATATATTGGTTAGTGAACTAGACTAGTGATGAACATGAGTGGTTGTGTACTTATATATTTTTATGTCTTGCAAATTCTCTTTACTAGTTACCATGACATTTTGTTTTGTGTGTAAAGAAAGAGAAAGTACTTTTTTACCTTAGTGAGTGTACATATATTTTTTTTTTTCATGTCTTGCAAATTCTCTTTACTAATTACTCTGACATTTTGTTTTGTGTGTAAAGAAGAGAAAATACTCTACCTTATTGGGAGGGCATTTGAGATTATAGATGAAAATGCTCAAATCTTGAACTGCATGGGGAGGCCACAACTTTAATAATAACTGGGCATCAGTACTTCTTCATACCTTGCTCACTTCTTCCGTCAGTTTCAAACTTGTTCTCACAATTCCATTTTTTTAACATAATAATACTATTGGTTAGATAAAGGGAATATTTGTTCTTTTTAAGTCGCTGTCTTCGGGTTTTGTTCACATGTCAGGGGCCTTAGTCTATATATAGAGTATGTAGGTGGCAAACAATTTTCAGTAATTTACTGTGTCAATATTTTCGTATTAAATAAGTTTTTTTCCCTGAATCTTTCTCTTTAAATTTTGCTTTTGTCTGTATTTCTTTACCTTGTATACATGGTTTACAACATCCCTCAATCTTCAAAAAGTACCCTGTTATCATTATACATATCAATTTAATCCATTTTATCGCATCCTAACTGCCTATTCTTCATTCTCCACTTGTTCTTCTACAGATTTAACCATTTTATAATTTTGATATTCTTGAATCTTGCTAGTGATCCATATTCATTTAAATTAGTCAACACCCTTTTCCGCACCTTTGCTTGATAATGCTGTTACTCTACTACTGTAGATTGCCACATCCTCGTCAATATGATTTCTATTATCTATTGGCCTTATTCTGTTGTAAATTCCTACTATATTGTACACCTAGAGACTCAGTTTGCAAGAAACTGCTGTCTTTAATTGACAGAATACTGTTCCGCAACTGTCTTTTAAACATTTAAATCTTTCTTAGTGTATTCTAATTATCATGCTTGTTACTCTTTCTTACCCTCATCATATTCTTCCCTTAAGTACAATTTTATTTCACCTATTCGTAACAGTTATGTATAGAATATCAAAATATGATTCTACCTCTCTCTGGCTCTTTACAATGTTGCTCATCTTAGGTATCCACAATGTAACACCCTCTTTCAGGTCTTATACTCTTTTGATACACTGTTTAATATTCGGTATTCTCGCATTGTTTTTTAATTATTCATACCGTTAAGTCTTTTAATTTTTCTTTAAAGCTAAATTATTTTTGCCTCAGCGGCTGTTTTCGTAATCCACCTCCATCTCATCTTAATTTCTGCTAGGGTAATAGTATGGTGAAAGTAATATTATTTAACCATCATGCATACTACCATATCATTCTCTTCAACCCATTTCACTTTTCTTTACGTGTCTTCTGTGCATATAAAATTTTGCATACAAAGCAACAGTCCATCTACAGACCTTTAATTTTTTTAATAGTCCGCAAGGTCATCTCCCAATATCAGCACTTATAACTTGAAACTTATTATTTTGGTATTCTACAAACTCAAGCCTTCATTTAATTCTTGCAGAAGTTCCTTATTCCCCTTTGGTAAATTAAGTTTTATCTATATTATTATTAGTGTTATTATTATGCTGTATTGTATATTTCTGATTTACCCTGCTATGTATTGTTTAGAGCCAGAAAATCAATAAGTAATTCCAGTCCTGAAAAGGTTGTAAAGTCAGGTCTTTGTGAAATTTGTTGCAATACTTATTATAAGAGATTAAGTGATTGTAGAGTTAGAAGGATTGGTTTCAGGGACATTGAGGTAATCATAGAAAAGCTCTACTTACGTATGGGAAACTGAGATGAACAAGGACCATGCAATAGAATGCAGATGTCTGACTGTTTTCCAGTTATAAGATTGAGAGAACTTTTCCTGTATATGGTTTTGTGAAATACTGTACTGTTGTTGGAAGCAGGTAACATGGGTGGAATTTTGTGTAAACATACAATTTATGACAGGATTTGTGCTATAAGACACCTAGCCACTGTAGAGTATTAGGGAGGGCATTCTGCCTTAATTTTCCAACCACACAGTATCGATCCTCATATATATATATATATATATATATATATATATATATATATATATATATATATATATATATATATATATATATATATATATATATATATATATATATATATATATATATATATATATATATATATATATATATATATATATATATATATATATATATATATAGTAAGGAAGCCCATCAGTGAAACAATACTTATAAAACAATGCTATATTTCGGATCCTAACTGGATCCCTTCTCAAGCAGGAAAAGCTTTTCCTACCATTTTAGACTGTATGTTAACAATTCAGTAATATATATATATATATATATATATATATTGTATATATATATATATTGTATATATATATATATATATATATATATATATATATATATATATATATATATATATATATATATATATATATATACAGTATATATATATCTATATATATATATATATATATATATATATATATATATCTATTTATATCTATATATATATTTATATATATATATATATATATATATATATATATATATATATATATATATATATATATATATATATATATATATATATATATATATATATTTTTTTTTTTTTTTTTTTTTTTTTTTTTTTTTTTTTAGAGAGAGAGAGAGAGAGAGTACAGATTTTTATTAATACTGCCGCAGAAATGTAGTGGCTTATCTGTTCAATTACCAACAGAGATATTGTTATTAGGCTAAATATATATTGCAGGTTTGGAGTTTCAAGCTAAAATTATAGTTCTCATCTATTAAATCATATGTTACAAAAAGCTACCCGTAATTAGATACAGTACATATGCACTTTTGTTTCTATATAAGTTTTTTATACAACTCATGAGTACTCATAAAAATCCTTGAAAAATTGTTGGTTCTTTATACCAATCCATCAATTTTTTTGGAAAAAAAATTCAGTAATGATATATTCCCAGTCCCTGACTTCGGTGGCAGATTTAGTTAACTTCTACGACTTGTGGGGAATACGAGGTTAGAATTCTCTCTCCCCTCTAACGTATATATACCAGATATAATATTATTAGAGTATTTGTTGTTGCTGAAGTGTCATTCCTACTGGCATAAATTCTGCTGTAGTGTGATGCTTACCGATACATATTGGAAGAACATAACAGCACAAATTCATTGAGTACTGTATGCAAAAAATAGATATAGACATTATATAAATAAAAAATAGAAAATAAAACCCAACTCCTCGAGTCAGTAGAGAAATAATTATGAAATAAATAGAAGCTAAATCCTAATCCACCCTAAATAATTAAATAAAAAAATTAAAGAAAGTAAATTTCAACAGCAGTGGCACTGAATATTTGATAAAGATAAAATCTCATGAGTTGTATTGCCTTCTCTCTTCCTTTTGCTTTTGGTGTACCTGCTAGTTGTTACTTAAAAGTGTGGTGGGTTTTGAAAACCTCTATCAAAATTTATTTATAAGGTTTAGAAGTAAAAAAAAAAAAAAAAAATTAATGGGTTATTTTATTTCTGTTCTTTTAGATGATAGTCGCTCCCCTAAAGAGCGGCGTAGAGAAGTCCGTGACAGAGACAGAGATCGTGAAAGAGAGAGAGATGGTCGGGGGAACCATGATCGCATCAATTCCGTTGTAAGTTGATATCTGCTTTTTAATGAATGAGAATTACATTGTTTTCTCCTGAACCTTATACTGACTGTACACTTACTTTGTGGGCTTTAGTCAAACCAAATAATACAGAAATAGCGATGCATCTCAATTTGTATATTTTTTTCTTTCTAGCATAAGAAAGAGGACAAGGAACGTTTGGGACGGGTCGGAGATTGGTCAGAGCACGTAAGCTCGAGCGGTAAGAAGTATTATTATAATTGTCGAACAGAGGTCTCGCAGTGGGAGAAGCCACCCGAATGGTTGGAGTGGGAGAGGGCACGCGCTAAGGATCCCTCCAACAGGTCACATGAAAAGAGTTCGGCGAGACAAGGTATGACCTCAAATAAATACTACTCTGCATTCTGTAAGGAAGTAAAACTTACGAGAGTAGAGACAGATATATATGTTTAGCAAAGAATTTAAAGTTTATGCAGTAGCTCTTAAAAGTCTTAAGGATGTATAAATATCTTCAACTGCAGGGCTATTGGTGTTTTTTGTTCAAATCAGCTTCTAGAATATTACCATTGAAATCCTCTTGAGTTATACTCTATTACCATTTTTAATATATAAGAAACTTTTTTGCTTATAAACGTTTTATTGATCCTAAATTTTTTTTCCCAGACAAACATTCCAGTCTAGGTGAAAGTTATCGAGAAGTTAGAGATATAAGAGATAATGTAAGGGAGGAGCGAAGTGAACGAGATAGGAGAGAAATTTACAGAAGTGATGATTATGAAAGAAGAGATAATAGGAAAGTCAATAAAAGTAAGTAATTTTAGATTTAGTTTTTATTCATACTTTTAAACTTTATTGATCAACTTTACTTTCTGAGTTAAAATGTTATCAACGACTTTATAAATTCTATTACTTTTAAGGGAAAACCACCTTCTTTTGTTAACACATTTGGAGCTCCTGAAGAATTGGAAGCTGCCTTTGATCAACAGCAAAGAAAGATTAGGCTAGGTTAGGGTAGTTAGGTTACAGTATGAGCATAGCCTTCTACTCAAATTCTAACCTAACGTATCCTAACCTTTCTTTGCTGTTGATAAATGGCAGGTCTCAATTCTTCATGAGTTCCAAACATTCTAGTGTACTAATGTTATGTTCAAGATCCCTATGCTGTCTACTTGTTATGACACAAATACAAAATGGTTAACATGTAATAGAGGATTGGAATATTACTTGAAATAGATAATCTGTAGTTATATATTCAGTAGACTGCCAGTAACAAAACTGAATAGTAATACTGTAGATATTTTTATTCCAAATACATGATGTTTATTGTTTAATAAACTTGTGCAGGTGGTGGTGCTGACGATATGGAAATATCCTCAGGCGACAGCACACCAACATCAGAACATCACCATAATCGTGGCATAGGGGAAAACAGTCACGAAGTCAGTGGGGCCAATGTGTCATTAGCATCAAGTTTAGTGTCTACCTCGGGCACAACCTTAACGTCCACCCACTCTACTACGGCACCTCCCACCCTCATGCAGGCAGGATTAAGACCCAATATGGGCATGCTGCCCACTTCCCTCCCTACGTCATTACCTCCTTTGGGTAGTAGCAGCACCTCCTGCGCGGGTACCAACACCATCACCACCTCGTCATTAGTGACCAGCATCCCAGCCCTAGTCGGTTCCACGCCGATGGCTGTGCCCCAGCTGTTACCCCATCATCCCCGTCTCTCCACGCTTTCTAATTCCATGAACTCAAAAAGTGGACTCTCTTTAAATGATGATAACGTGAATCATTCTTCTATTGACGAAGGACATGTCGGTAAACTAGAACCGCTCTCAATATCTGCTAACAGTAATAATATTGGCGGTGGTGGTCCTCCAACACCTACTCATTCGGAAAACCAAGATGGAATAGACATTAGAAAAGGTACACGTGGTCCATTTGTTATTCATTGTTCATTTTTAATATATAGTGTTGCTCAGATACAAAGTTTGGCAAAACAAGTGATATTACTTCTTAATGAGTGTGATGAAAATGGCTTCAGTGGATGCTTTTCAAAAGTAATTGACAAGCCGTGCCTGCATGTACATGGGAGAGCCTTGAGGCTTTGTTACATTCCACATCTCAAATGCCTCTCTCTGATGTAGTTGTGTAATGGCTGTGTCCTTTCAGCATTTATAAAAATTAGTAAGGCAACACCTCGAAAAGTTATATTAAAGTTTTTTGGTTATAAAACTCCCATTCCTCAGAGCATCTACAACTTTAAGGTAAGATTAAATAGTTTAGAATTTTAGGAGGTTGACTGTCCTGAGGAAAAAGTTAATCATGTAGTGGAAATTGATCACTGAGTAAAAGAGCCAGAGCTAATTCAGAGCATTGAGGAGAATATCGAGAAGTCTGTAAAGAGACAGACGAGATTGGATTATATAGTAGAATAAATAGTGTTTCAGTATAGTATGAATGTAGTTGAGAATGAAAAAGTTGGAATGCTGAAGTGCCATATAAGAATTATGTTTAATGAAGAAAATGGAAGAGAGACTGCATAGATTGTTTGGTCATTTACAGAAAATGGAGAGAAAATTGTGAAGATTTACAGATTGGTTTTACTGGTGTTCAAACTAATGGCCAGACTAAGGAGGAGAATGAGGAATGAAATGTAGTATGTCCTGTCCAGGAGATGCATCACCTTCCAAAAAGGGTGGAAGGTATTCAGGAGAATGAATGAGTTTGCAGGAAGTAATATGTGACATATATTGCCAAAAATCTGTTCGTATAAACTATCATGAAGAGTCAAGGGCGAAACTGTAATTCTGATAATGACTTGATCTGTTTACAATGTGTGACCTGCAGTAGTATGACTGATCAAATGATTGTGCTTAGAGAGATGAAAGGGAGTAGTAGTAGTAGTATTTTTTTTTTTTTTTTTTTTCCCACACTGGCACAAGGCAACATATTGCAAAATAATATCCGCACCAGAGAATTTTAAATGTATGACTGGTGGGGTGTTTGTTTGAAATCATCTCATGTCTTCATCATTAACCCAATTCTATATGGGGTTTCTGTTCCTTGCTAGCATTTTCCACCTTTCCTGTCTCATATCGTTTTCCGTTTGCCCCTTATCCCGCATATCATTTGCTATATTATCCTTCCATTGAACCTTTGGCCTTCCTCTTCCTCTCCTTCCCTCCACGTCCATATCCATAACCCTCTTACTCATATGGTCTTCTCTTTGCATTACATGGCCGAATCACTGCAATTTTTTCTTATACTTTCTTTGAAACTTCTACTTCGTAAGCTATACCTCTAATTTAATAATTTCTGATCTTATCTCGTCCTGTGGTATGAATGTCATAGATTAAACCTTTGACAACTGTAAATTTAGTAAGTTTACATTGACATGGCAGTGATTGTATTTATGAGATAGTTTAAATTTTGAGTGCTACTATGCATTATAGTTGTTTAATGATATTTAGCAAGTCTGCATCTCATGATCAGCTGTTCATTCCTAAAGTACATAAATGAAACTTGTGAAATTGATAAAGTAGGGAGAGTCAATAGCAGATCGGAGAAAAAGGAGACAGTTTACACTGTTTAACATAAATTTCTAAATACTTTGCACAGTTTTGCATTAAATTTCTAAATGGCTGCTGCTTCTTCTTCCCGTTTTGAACGCAATACAGTCATGAAGTAAAATTTTGCATTGCTAAGACTTGAATATGTCATTTTCTTAGAATCAGTGAAGCACATTGAATTCTCTGAATTATTAAGTTGGATAAAAATAGTGCTCTCTCCTCTTTCTCGAAATTTTCATGCTTTCAGTCTCAAAACTTGTTACCTTGCTGCTTTTGTACAGACATAAAATTGAGTATGCATCTAATGCACAACAGTTGTTTACCATTTTATGCGCACTATTACTCCCCATAATGGAGGCAGACACAAGACAGGTTGGAGCTGGGGAATGATGCCCTTCCTAACTCCCCATGGTGGGTTCAGTCACAGGTCTATTTTTATGGAATAAAGAATAATGGGCTGACAAAATGCATGGAGTTAGTGGTTTCTATCTTAGTGAGGATCTGTGTATCCTTGGCCTCTAAAAATATTCTCATTCTCTTTAATTTGCCTTTATATATATATATATATATATATATATATATATATATATATATATATATATATATATATATATATATATATTATATATATTTTTTTTTAATATATGTATAATTATAATAATAATAATAATAATAAATGGGCACACCAAGAGGGCTAGAATTCCCCCCCCCCCAATTCTATTTTATCTTTGCGAGGATTCTGGTCAGCTGATGCCAGCCAGAACCCTATTATTATGGGCTCTTAATATGTGTGTTTATGGAAACAAGTAAGAGTGAAAGGGAGGAGATTGGTAGCGGGTTTATGAAAAGAGCGATGCCTAAATTAGTATTTAATGGAAAAAAAAGAGGGATTGAGTGTGTGCTCTGACTCTGCCACCTCTCTTAAAAGAGGGATTGCAGCTCTTGTGAATGGCTAAGTAGATTGTTTTTATTGCCCTCTTAGCTTGTCACCATCCTGCTAAATTGATGTGTTGATGGTATTATACATGTTTTAAAATGTTAATATTTTTCAGATAGCATGGATTGAAATTAAGACTTCTTTCAGACTGATTTTTAAGTAAAATGGAATAGAAAGAAATTCTAGAGAGAGTGACTCTTCAATTCTCTTTTTCCAAATCTTTAAACAGTTTTTACTTACATGCGTTTCAAGCTTTTTATACCATCTAGCATTTTTTTTATTCAAAATTTATTTTTTTTATCCTATTTGGAAGTTTTGTATCCAAAGCATTTTTTTGGTAGTATTATTGAATATTTCTCTCTGTCTGGTGCATCAAGCAACAGATGGCTATAATTTCGTTCATTACCCATTTTTTACTCTATTTTTATATGCAAGAGAACCATTTGAAAAGTTTTAATTAGGTTACGAAAATGCATATATTAGATTGGAAAGGAAATATATACAAGTATTCGAGACTGCTTCAGAACAACTTAAGAAAAAGTTTCTTTACATACTCACGGGGCTAATAAAATTACTCTGCTTTTTATGGTTGGAAAAGGTTTATTGTTCAGAATTTAGGAATGGGATATTTTCACTTTATTAGATTGTGATACGAAGGATGAGGTGGTTGAAGGGGACCAAATGCTTCTGTACTCTTAAGCTTTACTGGAATGTCAGTGTGGCAGATTTTAAAATGAGAATTATGCTTAATTAGTATTGTGAAAGAGTTAACATCTGTGCATGTTTAAATGCTAGTGTGCATGAACAGGCTTACATACATGTATGTATGTATGTGTACATATTTGTGTGCACATCTGTGTGCTTGTGTGTATTTATGTACAGAGTAAAATTTTAGGGTCATATATGGGAAAAGGCAAGGTAACAACTTTGTGAGAGGGGTTTGCTCAAGTCAAATATAAGTGTGTGTATATATATATATATATATATATATATATATATATATATATATATATATATATATATATATATATATATATATAAAGAGACCAACCTGTGACTTATTTAACTCCAATAGCATTGTACAAGAGAGTAGTAAATTAGGAACAAAAGATCAAGACGTCAATTAAAAAGCTCAAGATTTGTAATTTTTAACTTATTTCGAAGCAATTATTGTTTAAACATATGTTGGTGTTGCTGCATGTTTGTAAGCAGTATTATATACTTATTTTGAATAATTTTAAAACTGAACAATAATTGAATTGTGGTTGTGTTCCCTGACCTGCCTGACCTAATAGCCCTGAGTCTCTAAGTAAGATCACTGATGATCTAAGGCTTTCCCCCAGAGCTCTTGGTTAGTGTATATGTTCATTGCATATGTGATTGTGTGTAGTGCAGTCATAGTGTATCTGGGGCTACTCTCTCTGTCTCTGGCTTGGAGGGATCTTTGAGAAATGACTGCCCGAGAGTCGTTTTTTGGTGCAGAAAAAAAATTGCATTGCTGTGTTGTTAAAAGATGAGGCTATCGCCCACATGACCATAGCCTCTTCTAGGGTCTTGTTCCCTTTGAAGGTCAGGGGTTGTTTGCGGCACTTTTGTTTCTCTGTGATTTGCTTGGCATCTTCTCCTATGCAGCTCTGGAGGGTGGACATGCCAAAAACGCTGCCACAAAGATTTTAATTGAATCATAATAGATACTGCTTTTACTTTGCTGTGGACGTATTTTGATTTTATTGTTTAGTGACTTATACTTTTCAGACTATCAACTACAGATTGTTTGCAATTGTGTAATATGGTATTTTTGCATACCAGTTAATACCCAAAATATCTTTCTATAAATGATGAATTATCTTTTTTGTTTTGTTTTAGCCAGACACAGAATTCATTGTGGCATTTTACTATTCATCTTGTAAATTGGGATATGACTGGCAGTTGGCAGAGGACATAATCAATGTGGAGTGAGATGAAAAGGACATTCCATTTTTCTTTTGATTCATTTAGTTGTTGAAAGTGTGACATGATTCATATTGCCTTCTTGATATCATCTTTCTCCATCCCATATATTGATTGTTGTCTAATTTTATCTCGAAGGTTTTCTTGAAAACTGATATCAGAACTTTGGCATGAAAATGGATCGGGTAGAAAGTAACATACCACGAATCTGTGAATATTGTAGATGACTAAAGGAGATAGCAGAACAGGATATTGTCAAGTCTCCTTTCTCTGAAATTGTTTTTCATTGCCATGAGAAAACAAAGGAGTAGTGAGGTTCAAAATTCAATATTTCAGTACCACATATATGCTTGTATAGATTGGCCTTTGATAAGAAATGATGTGAGATTGGGAATATGTTACGTTGAACTCTGCCTGACTTGATAGTGTCACAAAGTTGAAAGAGAGAGGGAAATATTTGGGAATTTTTGGTGAGTGTCTTGTATATTGTGAAGAGGAGATAGTATTGTGGAGTGAAAAGTTTTGGAGTTTTGTTATGGAATGGAAAAATTTAAGAAATTAAAATATTCAGAGTTGGTTTGGTACCTATAAAGTCATAAAGACCTCGTAAGAAGAAAGATTAGGAAGGAGAGGCAGCAGTTTTGGATTGAATTCAACAAATGTCTTGCTAAGTTATGTGAGAAGAAAAATATAAGTCTCTATGGATGTGCGCTAAGATGAGTGTTAATTTAAGTAAAGTTTAGTGTGCCAGGAATGAGCAAGAGTGGGGATGGAATATTATATCCCTGTGGAGCAACAGAAGAGAGAATGTGTCGTATGGATGGCAGTATTGTATAGTTGCTTGCTAAACACTGGGTAATTATCCTAATTCAGTCCCTTGAATTAGTTGAACTCCTCAAGGTATGGAATGATTAAGACGTGTGTTTAAAAGAATTTTGGAATGGAGCAGATATTGTTCAGATGGCTTGAGTATTTAGAGTGAAAGACAGGTTTTAGATTTGTTCAAGAAAGCATCTATTGTGGATGAAAAAATTTGAGCAAATGAATAGAAATATCAAGATGCGGGGCAAAATATTTCTCTTTTGCTTATAACCAAGTTTATTGTTATTATTATAATTATTTTTTTTATATTATGAAAATCATTAAGCCTTAGCTCCTTTGCTATTATGACAGTCCTTTTTGCTAAGTGGGATACAGCTTCTTGAAAAAAAAATATTATTTGTTTCACATCTAGTTCTAATTGGAAAAGGCAGTTTTATGAAGGAAAGCATGTACAGTTTCTCCTAAGTATTTTACTGCTTTTGACTGTTTATACTCACAACAACCATTATTCATTATTTACTTTCTTAAAATTTGTTCAGAAAATTCATAAGCATATTATGTTATCTTTGCTTAATACTTGTTTAAAAATCGCAGATCATATTCTTTGTCTGGTATTCTAAAAAACTAAATTTTTCCGTTTTTCTCCGTCATTATTTATTGTGTTGGTAAACTAGCTGTGGCTGTTGGGCCCCATTGTGGAGGATTCTTGCCTACTTACCCTGTAGGTGACCCTAGCATGATTTTTGGCAGGGGAATTGTGGCAGCCCTTTATCCCCAAGGAGCTTAGAGGAGTGGGTTAATGTGTGCTTTTACGCAGCCACCTCCCTTACAAGGGGGATGGTGCCAACAGTACTGTATATGTATGTTGGTACTCTTGTTGATTTCTTCTTTTTTCTTTCAGTGGGTAGCCCAACCAGCAGTATTAACTCGCTACAGTCTTTGACTCAGACAGCAGGTGGATCATTGGCAGGTTTACGACCCGTGGGTCCTACGTTAACTCCAAGTTTAGCTAATTATTACAAAGAGTCTTTAATATCTCATGTACAAAATTGGCCGGCGGAAGCCTTAGAAAAACCTGTAAGTAATGGAATTTTGAGATGTTTACTATTTATTGCTTCTCGTATGTTATCGAACAAGTATAGAAAATTTATTTGTAATTGAAATTATTAGTATTATCATATTTTTTTTTATGGAGAATCCGATTCCCACATGTCATAGAAAATGACAGAGAAATAGGAGAGCTGGGTGTTGGCTTTCTATTCCTGAATATAATATTTTATTCTACCTTAAAGTAATGGATAGAAAGACAGTTGAGCTGATATGACTAGTTCGTGCATTGCAGTCTCAGCAACATATCCACTGTTATTGGGATGCTCTCGTATTTGACATTAATATTATCATGCAAGGCCTTCCTCTTATAATTTCCAAGATAATATGAGTTGCTCATATCCATTGAGCTTCTATATATTACTGAAGATTTAATTAAGTCACTGTCATTTGGCTTTAAAGTCTTATAATTGTGTTTTGAGAAGGAATATTATTGTAAGTCTGGTAATATTTAAGTTCTTCAAGTAATGTTTCTGAATTGATTCTAACGTTATATTCACCAGGCCCAGAGACTGTCTGAGGAAGCACATTCTATTGGTAGTCTTGTGATGACGCGGGTGTCTGCCGAGCTCAAGATGGCGCGTTCCCTAGTTCGTCTTGCAGAGATACAGGCCACACTTCATGAACAAAGGTAAGAGTTAATGCCAAATTGTGGCACTTCACTGCTTACTAATTTGGCAAATTGAAGCCAGAATGTATATATCCTGGGTTTTATATTTTACATATATTTATCTATTTTACTCATACATTACATCATGTTTATAGTTTTATGAATTTAAAAATTTGGTATATCATTTATACAAAATGTTATAGCTTTCCATATGTGCTCATCTACCCTCACATGTAAGCTCTGAGAGGTGGAGACAATGTACTCGAACATTCTTGGAATTTATAGCAAAGTAGATAAGTAAAGAATTACCACTTTTGCTGATACAGCTGAAGTTCATTATATATATTTTAAACTTAATAGTTCAGTGTGCTTTTAAATTTAATTGTACAGTCAGTTCTCGGTGTTCATAGTTTTGCTTATTCAAACGATACAAGAATAACCCATTTCGAGATCCTCGCGGGGACTTTTTGTCAATTTACGACGATACTCACTGTGTCATGTATAGAAGGCAAATGTTTTCAGGCTGCTTATTGTGCAGCTTAATCCAGCTGCTCATTGTGCAGCAGTATCAGAATCAAAATTAAGCATAGCAACACCTGCTCCTTATTCTTGCACATCTCCTTGTCTGGGCATGTCTTTGTGAAGCATCTTATTTTTCACATGTTTTGTAGTGTCTTCCTAGTTATTTTTATTATTAATATTGGTATCTAAGTGTATTTGTGAAAGTTCCAGAGTAAGATAAATGTGATGAGCTCATATGAAGAAGTGTTCTAAATATAATAGCTTTGTATGTTTGTAACGGCTATAGCTCAGATTTATTGTTAGGGATTCGACAAGTGGGTTGATTTATCAAAGGAATTAAAGTTCTTTAAGAAAAGTGTGTGGATCATCAGCAGAAACTGCCAAAGTGACTTCAGTAGTGTGTAGTAAAGCACTAGAAAATAGGGGAAAATATATTGCAGATGTTGGAGCTGTGATGAATTTGTCAAATATCTGCCATTTGTTAAGTATCTGTCATTAAGAAGAGAGGGTGGGTGTTGCCAAATTAATTCAGTGCCAATGACAGGCCTGTTTACAGGCAAACTCGTAGTTGTGGCTAGTTGTTAGTCTGTTTATAAATCATCTAGCCCTCAAGCTATCCATATGTTTAAAGCAGTATCAAATGCAAGCCTCTGGTGGTTTGCTGAGCCAAAAATCCATGGACTTTGGAAATAGTAAAAGCACAAACCACACACCAGTTCATTAGAGATGGAAAAGAAAAACTTTGATGATAGTGAAAGTAATCTGAAATTGATTCAACTACTACTTCATCCCTTCCTCAGAACGATACCCTAATTGCCAAAATCTGGGTATTAATATTTTCTTCATCTTTGCCATTGCACTGGTTTTTATTCAAGAGCTAAAAAAAGTGTACCCTAGTGTAGTATCCCCCTAAGCACCAATTCTGGTAGCCAGTAATATTGCCATAAAACAAAAGAGGCATCGAAACGTTACTTTAAGCTGGATGTTTACTACAAGTCATGTAATGCACTGGAATCAAAACGTGACACTCTTGTGCTCGATTCTGAAATCAATCCCCATTTGACAAGTACTGTAGTTGCCAATGTTGAAATTGCCTGGCAAAAAGTCTGTCAGGCAATAATAAACTGTTCGAAGAAGGACTGACCAGATTGTCTGTGTCACGTGGTGCATTATATTAGAAATGCAGGAAAAGAAAGCTTTAGAAATTGCAAGGAAACATGCTGTAGAGCTCACCAATGAAGATTTGGATAATTTTTACCTTGAGGATTCTAAAGAAAGTGCTGAGGAGAAAGGAGTTGTAGTTGTCCTGTATAGCACTGCCTCTCCCTACATTTCATATTGAGAAATATTTGGTATGTGGAAAATCTAGTATAGGAGATATAGCAATCCCATCCCGTGGAGGACTGCAGCATCAAGTATATAAGGGAATTTGCTACCATATTTCATCACTGTTTAGAAAGAAAAACATTATTTTTAGACCTCCATGACTGTATTTCAAGCCACCTCAAGAACAAGAATTGCCCACTTACACACACACACAGTGCCAGTCATGGTCGGCAGATCACAGAGGATGAGGCGAGTGATGACCCAGAACACAGGACTTTCCCAGTGCTCACCATTAAAGATAAAGTAATTATTTTAATATATCCCATTATTATGGATTTAGGGAAGGTACACAAAATGTTTGATGTTATGTAGGAAAAGGGCTTCAAAATGTTCTTAGGGTCTGTTGTCATGTACTGAGAAATGTAACACTATTTCTTAGGGATCATTTAGAAAGTAAGCTGGGTTTTTCAAGGAAGGTACATGAAATGAAGGGTTTTGTGTTTTGGTAAACAGGTGTTACAGGAACTTTTTCTTCATTTTACTCTTGAAAAATGTGGTTTTGTAACTTATTTCAGTATTCGTGCCCTCTCCTATAAACTTTCCTACACGAATTCCGAGAACTGGCTGTAATTTATGAGAAATATAGATATGGTTAATTATAACACTTTCTGCAACTATCTGATACAAGCTGTTAAATTATATTTATAAATAGGCAGCATACTTGTACTCATTAATTTTCAGCTGAATGTGGATCATGTATTTTAAGGAAAAGATGCAGTGAGAAGTTCAGATTGGTACAGACATCTTCCAACAGTATCATCTTATAGGAAAATTGGTTGGAATTTGCAAATGTAGAATAAGATGTAAGGATAGGGTAAAAAGAGCACTGGGTGTGCTTGGTATGTCAGTAGAGTAGAAAAGAGAGATTGTGATTAAGTGTTTATGGCCAAAGGGATTTCCCACACCTATTCAGTGCTGGAAACTGGGACTGAAGGATGTAGTGGGCTCCCATGATATAAAGCAGTAGGGCTAATCCAGCTTTGACTCTCAGGCCATATTTCAAATGTCCATGTACCATGTGGATAACCTAAGCAGTATGGTGAGAAGGAAATTTATATAAATTAATTATACTTAGCATATAACTAATAGTAGATAGGAATCTTAAAAATGGAACTATAACTTTATTTTCAATATGCATCTGTGTAGACAATTTTAAGTGATAATTATATCCTATTTTCAGGATACTTTTCCTTCGTGCTCAGAAACGGGAGCTTGAAGATATGAAGTCACAGAATTGCTTCATGAGTGATACATAGTGCTGGGCACGCCTGTGATAGCTGCCCAGGCCTGTTGTCTGTATGGGAGAACTGCCTGGGAGTATTTATAAATTATATTTTCTTATTGCGATAGAAATGTTAGGGAAGGGTCAAGCAGTAGCCTCAGTACCAGTGCAGAGTAGTGCTGCATGGACCGAGGCAAGTGCTGCTTCCAGGTCGGATAGAACCACAAAGATGTGTCCCACCTTGGGCCCAGCCTGCCCTCGGCCATCTCTATCCTTATTCCCGATGTCATCTATGTTCTGTGATTGACATATAAATTACACTACACTTCAAGGCTGAGTCTTCAGGTACAGCTGCTGCTAGCTTATCACAATAGTAGACTGGTACTTACCATCTCAGCCAGATGCTGGCACCATTTCCACTCCCTGGGATCTTAAGGCTCAACCTCACCCTTTCAGATAAAGGGGAGAAAAAGTGAATAAAAAGTGGGTCTTTTTAGGTTTACCATCTTAAACATCATCATCTGTCTTCTCGTCACATTTGTGTTCCGGTTGCTGGTATGGTCAAACCGCCGTACATGGGTTTGTGTGTCTTGGCTATTCTTTCCAGCTCATTATTCGTTTTTATTTTTCAACTCGAGCAACAGAAGAAATTCCCTACTGGGCGGGAACTTGCACTTACCACAGCTCTCTGACTTTATAGAGTTGGCATTCAGTTTGTGAATGTCTCTGCTCAGTGGTTTGGGAAATATTTCACGAAGACTTAAAATTGTTATCAGGTCTTGTCAACTTTTCATAATGTCGATATGAACTTGTAAATTTTAAAAGAGATGAATCAAAATATCTTGGTTGCAGGCAAGACAAAGCTCTTGACAATACAGGTGATGGTATCATATACATGGTGGGTTAGAATGTTTGGTGAAAATTTGGAAGTCTTGGTGGAATATAACTCCTTTTGTGTGGTACATGTCGCGGTAAGGCATTGAAAAGGA
Source organism: Halocaridina rubra (assembly GCA_037179515.1). NCBI lineage: Eukaryota > Metazoa > Arthropoda > Malacostraca > Decapoda > Atyidae > Halocaridina > Halocaridina rubra. The sequence goes on from JAXCGZ010005825.1 coordinate 106,678, forward strand.
GGAAGACTCTTTGTTTATATTTATTAAATATAGGGTTCTGAAAAAGTCACTAAACGTAAATAGGTTAGTGAAAAACAATGTTGATGTATATGCTTATTTGACATGAGCGAGTTGTCTTCCTCCTTTTGATACTCCTACCTTCAGATTTTATCTCCAGGGCCAATAGATCCTGGAGAGTAGGAAATTTTTCTGTACTGTATAATCTTTTTATAATAAAAATTAAAATGGGCATATATTAAGTGTTTGCAGCGACAAGGCCATTAGCTTGCTGCTTAGAGGAAACCACTTTTGTTTTGTGAACAGCAAAAGATTATGAATACAATATAAAACTTTGGTTAACCCAAAGGAGATAAATTTTTTAGAAAGTTTTTTTTATAACCTACTAAAATTTCATACATGAGATTATATTCAAAAGGCAGCGTATACTTCCGGGCCGTTGTGATTTTTTTGGTAATTCAAGATTTACAGATTTTTTATCACAGCTCATAGGAACTGCATTTTATAGTTGACTGTGACACAGGAAGTATTTTGAGGACTACTTTTTGAAATTTAAATTATTAATCCTTTATTGATAGAGAAGTTATGAATAGTAAGATACTAGTGTTGAATGTTATAACAGTGAAAGTTCGAATGTGTTAGATTGCTTCTGTGTGATAAAATGACGAACTTTTTGGCTTATTGCCATTAGTTAATTTCACCTAAGAGAATAGTGGCACTGAATGTAAAGGTGGCATCCTCTAAGTGTCAAGCTTGTGTCCCCAGGATTAAATTGAGGCAGTGTCTGATATGTAGAACATTACAATGCCATCACTCGGTGTTAGTCACGTTGCTTTTTATACTTTTTATTGGTGTTGACTAAGTTCTGAATGATTATTATATCTTTTAAATCATGATTTCAATTATATGGACATTACGATTGTCATGTATGTTTGAACAGGGCTGTGAATGTTTCAGATAGCTATTTCACGAAGGCAGGGCTGTTGTTATATATTTCCTCTTATTTTTTATTTTTTTTTTACACATTTGTAAATACAGTATATGGAAAATAATAGGGCATTGAATGAGTACATAGGTTATGAATAATAGTCATACTGAGAATAACATAGGTTCTAATGATTTGGTGCACTTTTTGTTTAACATTTAAGAATGAAACCTAGCTATGGAGGAAAATGCTCTTCATATTTTTGTTTGTGAAAATTACTGCATAGGTTAGATCCCCTAAAAGCTCTATTCAGGTAGAATTCTAATCTACTGTATGCCTTTTTTCTTATTTTCCCTGCTGTAATTCACTCTGGTTTCTTCTCGTTACTTTTTTGCTATCTTACGGAATTTAATGGCTGTCTCAAATCTCAATATTTGGTAAATTAGACTGATTACATAATTGTTATTATTTGTTCTTTATTTATTCTTTGTATAAATGGGTGGCCACAAGCAGAAACTGCATATTCGGTGTTTTTGTTACTGACTAAAAAAGTAGGACTAATAACCCTCTAATTTCTATGGTACATGCTGGGTATGTGTGGACAGTATTAAAAGAAATATTTTTGTTTTATTAATATTAATATTCACAACTTTCATATGCAAAATATACAGAATGGGTATGATTTGGGGGCAAATTAAATGAGTAAATAATTTTACCTTAGTCTTCTGTTGGTACTACCACCTTGCTTGCTGGGTGTTTAGGATGCAACTAAAAAGGGCTACAATAGTAATGTTCCTGGTTTTGGAGAAAGTACTTTTCTCCTTGTATTCCATACTTGGCGCAGGAGGCAACAAAGAGGGATAGGGTTTTTGTAGACTTGCAGTCCTACTGCAGTGGATTTCTCTATCACAAAAAAAAAAAAGAGAGAGAAGTGGATGGGCAGGGTATAATGAGGCTGACTTCAAGTGTGTATGAGATCATATCATTTATCTCCCATTAAGAGCGTTAGGATCAGGAAAATGTAGGATGAAAATTCTACTATATCAGCTTCTTCATGCTCGGTGCTGCTGCACAAGGCATTTTCTTGTGCAATAAATGGTTATTTGCCAATTTATGTCACTCAATTTCCATTCAAACGGGGTGGACACAGACATGTTTGAGGTGAAGAACTAAGGATGGATACCCATTCTAATGCTGTACGATGGGCTCAAACACGGTTTGTCACTTTCTAAGTTAAGTGTTCTACCCACTGTGGCACCGTGGACCATACATATGAAAAAATTATAATGATCAGTATATTTCCCTCTGCTCTCCACTCTCCTTTAGAGAGATGTCATACTTTGAGCCAGCCAAATGTAGTCCTTGAGTCCCCATTTATGACAATACATGGATAGAATTAATTCTTTCCTCACCATCTGGGATGAAACTTGATGTTTGCTGTTGTGTGTCATAATCCTCAATCCAGTGGGGATGGACACCGACAGATTGGAGCTGGGGAATTAAGACTTAATGCCCTTCCCAATGACCCTTGGTGGGCAGGGGTTTGTCATTTCCAAGAGTCAAGCGCTCTAATCTCCACACTATCGCGGTCCCTAGGGATTACTTTGTTAGTACTATTTATGGAAAAGTAAATTGGGATGTCACCCAGATAGGAAAAAAAAAAAAACTTCCACCCAGAAACTCTGGATTGCTACTGTTGCTTATTAATGGAGACTACCTTATTAAAATTTTCAATGCTTCTTTCTATGATCATGAGTCAGGCTTACCATATTATGTCTATCTTCATACCAAATGAATTTTAATTAACCTTGTACTCTGCTATTATTGGGGTGTAATGTAGATGTCTGAATATACAGATTTAATTTTGGTTGAACTTGATAATCCTCAAATGATGCAGAGTAGTTTAACCAAAGAATGAATGTCAGATCAGAATGAACCAAAAAAATTTATAACAGTTTGAACTGATAATGTTATGATTTTTCTGATATTTTCCAAGAATTACAAAAGTAGTCTTTATTTCTTGGATACCTTTTGTGCATTAGAGGGCTCAATTGCTTTCCTGGAGCTTTTTTTCAGCCAGATAGTTATTATTTGAGTACTTTTTAATAGGTTTGGTTAGGAGTATATTTACACCCATTTCTCCTATATTTTTCCACGTTTCACATTTCCTAAGACTGAAAGGACATGCTTAGTTTTTTTTTTTTTTTTTTTAAACTAACATTAGAAAGGAAATTGGCGGTTTTTGGAAAAGTATTTATAATTTTGTCTAAGGTGTATTTTAAGTGGCAAGCTTGTGTATTGAAAATGTAGTTCATTAATGATGTAAATGTTAAAAAGAAATGATTCATGGGTGCAATGTAATCAACTGATCTTTGTAGATTTCCTGAAATAATTTAGTGCTAACCTGTACCGGGACAGATCTGTAATGTTTCTATGCCACTTAACATGCTTATTGTATGTTTTCAGAATGTCCACCATACTTGAGCCAATTAGGATAACTTGAGATGCTCATAAGTTGCATTTCCACCCATTTGGATTTAGATCTCATGTACCCAGGATGTGGCATATCCTTAATTGTGATAAAGCTAGACTTTGGATGATTTTTACTGTTAACCTCTCCCCGGCAATGAAGAAATATTTTGTTTTTGCCTGTCCGACATTTTTCAGTAGCAATGAAATATGTCAAACTGTTACCTTATAAACTTACACTAGTATTCTCATCCATACTCTCTCTGATCATATTTGTACTGTATGCCCTCCAACCTTAATTACAGTGTCTGACTAACAGGTGAGATGTATCAAAAATAACTATATTTTCTCTTAATTTGTCTGGAATTACTAAGGTTTTTGGGAAAAACTTTGCTAGTGAAGAGTTGTTGTTTTTTTTCCCACAGGAATCAGCATTGCATATTGTTTTCTTGTGAACCTTAATGGGCAGCACAGAATTTTAACCACGTGTACTTCATATCTGCTTGTACACAGTTTCTCTGATTTGTTGTGAGAAACACAAATATAAATATTGTTGGTCATGATGTCTGTTATGCAGTAATATCCAGTTCCTTTGGTTTCTAAGGTTAACAATGATCAATGTGTTCGGTATTTTTCAGATTATTTTCCTGAAGCTTCTCTGAAAACATGCTAGATGTGATTATAGTTTTATTTTTCCCCACTATTAATTCCCATTATGGTGTGGCCACAGACAGTTTGGAGGTGGGGAATTAAGACTGGATGCCCTTCTTATCACCCTGAAGTGGGCTCGATCGCGGGTCTGTCACCTCGTTAGTCGATTATTTTAATCACTATATGCTACCATGGTCCCTAGATGTGATTATAGGCATTGGAAATCTTGAATGATTAATTCAGGAGAGTACGTTCATAAAAGTACTGGAACTGTTTTAGGTCTCCTCTTAATTTCTCTCACCTAGTGTTGATTAGAAAAATTAATTTGGAAATAATTGACTGGATGGTCTTTTGTTTGCTTGTTTGCCATCTTATGTGTTACTATTAATCATGCAGATGGACACAGACAGGTTGGAGCTGAGGAATTTAGGCTGGATGCCCTTCTTAGCAACCTGCAGTAGACTTGGGTCTTAATTTGGGTCAAGCATTACCTAAATGAGCTCAGGGGAAAGAGCCCTGAGCTCGAAACGCTGTCTCTGCCTTGGCTTCATATTTTACTCTTGACCACTACACTTCAGCAGGGTTCCCCCAGTGGTTAGCTTCTCTCGAACGAAGTACATTACAATTAAGTTTACTTGGCATTTTCTCTTCCTTCTCCAGAAGTCGAGACTCCATTTTCATTGATTTATTTTGTAAAATTTAGCCTTTTCTTACCCTGTGTTTGGTATCTATTGATGATTGCGAATTCATTTATTTTGTAAAGTATATTAGGAAGAACTTATTGCAAAAAAGTAGTGGACCAATGCTTCTTCTTAAAATAGTGACTTTATTCCAAAAAGTATCTTAAATAATAGAAGTTTATGGTGCTAAAAGTTTTGAGTAACATTTGCATGGTAAGAACTTTCAACATAAACACTTTATGACAAACTTAATACCGTAGTTTCCAGTCTAGTTTGTATTTCTGCACTCCCCTTGTGTTTGAAATTTGCCGATTGACATATTGAAAAAAAAAATTTTTACTTTTATCTATAAATTCTCCATTGAATATCTGACATTTGGCAGTTAATCTGTGATTTTTGACTGAAAATGAAATAATTATCAGAATCGACTTAATGATCTGTCATGTGCTTTTGTAGTTTTGAAATGCTTAGTATTAAAAAATATACTTCTTGGATATTTAGTACTGTACAATGTATACATTTGTAACTTCCTTTACAGAATTTTTTCAGTCATTTGATGGTCATTTGTAATATATACTTAAAGTGGTCTGAATTTTTTTTTTAAAGCAGAAGTAAATGGCAGGAAGTCTCCATAGAAAACTTTTCTTAATTTATACACATTATTGTTCATCAATAGTCAGGTAGCTTACAGTGGGATGTGAAAACAAGTCAAGAAAAAAAATATGGTATTTATAACTGCATTCCATATTTATATAAAAAGTTCAAACGTGTTCTGCTGTTTTTGTATATATCACAGGTATAATTTTTTTTTTTTTTTCCATCAACTTTTAGATGAATGTATTACAAGATGGTCATTGGCAGAGAAAAGGTTCTGAGCCTTGGAGATTTTATTCCATTTTGATAATAAAAGATGTTCCATTTATGGTACGCCATTCACTTTCATGTGTATTACCAGTTCCTGAGATTCTCCAGTGTGTATGTATGAGTCTTAGTCTGTTTATAATAATTTTTTTTTTTTTTTTGCACGTTTAAATGATTTGTTGTGCTAGTACTTGAAGTTATTAACCTCCATTACCTCATGTATTAAATGGTTAACCAGTTACACAAATGTAGATTATATCACCAATGTTATTGTACAGAACCAGGATAGCACTTTCGTGAGCAGTTCCCATTGTCTGATTTGCTTCTGTATGCTGCTATCAGTCCTAACTGAAATGGGAATAAGAGAACCTACACCATTTATGACAGAATATGCTGAAATTTTTTTATACCAAATAAATCTTATATACTTGAGAAGAACTACTAGTGTTCCTGCCCAGAATGAAAACATGTGGTGATAAAGTATTGAATGGCTTTTGCTTCCTGAAAGTTGATAAAAGCTTCTCTCTCCTCCGCAATTAAATAAGCATATTATAGTAATAATGGTGTTATTCACAGATATTGGCTGAATACGAAAAGTATCTTTGGCTTCCATGTCACATGGAGTTAGGAATTGATGGAAAGCTTATTGCTATAACTTCCTCTTTCTGAGTATGCACCATGGGTGCAGTAGTTGTAATTTTTTTTTCTTTGAAAATCTATAACCGAACAGAAAATCATTATAGATGCATAACATGTGAAATATCAAATGTCTCTGAAAACCTATACGTGAAATTTTAATATGGATTAAAACTTAGGTTCTCTTTTCACAGTTTCATTTGCAATTAAATTATATTTATAGACTGTTATTTATATGGAAAATCTTTGTTGTCAAGGTTTTACTGTTGCAAGGAAGTGGATGAATTCTGTATTCTCTATGTGAAAGTGTTTTATGTTGTTGAATAACAAAATGAATGTTTAACTTCCTTTCAGTTTTGTTGATCTGTAGTTTTACACACTTACTTCCCAGTGCTTTTCCTTCTTTACAATAAGATGTGACTGGCAGCATCTGCCCATAGACTACTAGTTTAGATAATACTTATAAAACAGCAGTGTCCTGTGTTTTGTTTTTTGGAATTCTTCTGGTGCAAGAATTTAACTTATATCACCAGCCAATCCCAGAGTTGAGTTCAAAAGAGGCTATGGAAAGACACCTTTAAGTCCTAGAAATCATAACTAGAATGAGGCTGGTAGCGACCCATGCTGTGGTGTGTCTGAATGCTTGTACATAACTGTGATCGTATTGTAGAGTTTTCTGCATATGTATACATACCCATATATATACATATATATATAATTTCTGTTTTTTCTCTTTTTAAAAATGAAACTAAGGCTTTTTTTTTTTAAACCAGTGTTAATGGTTGCATTGATTCTGTTCATTTCACTGGCTGCTGTGCAAAATTTGATGTCAAACACTATCAGTAGGAAATTGTTTAATGTTTAGTTTGTGATATGTCCCTCTCTGTTCCTTTGTGTAATAATGGTGGTTTAGACTTGGGGTAGCCAGTGAGAGGTTGAAGCATTGATTATTAGTAAGGTCATAACGATGATCATTAACTACTTGAATGACGTGACTTTCATATGGTATGCGAGTAGTGAGCTTGTAATTTATATTAATTATTTTTTGCTGCTTGCCATTCAGCAGTTTCAATTCTTCTGTATGTATATTGAGTGTATTTATATCGGAAAAAAATTCTAATTATTGTTAGCCATTATATTTAGAAGAATAGAGAAATTTCCTCTCCTGGAATGGGTAGACCTAAAAGGCTCACCTGAAATTTCAAATTGAAGAATCCTTTTTTCTTTTGGAAAAATATATTAAAAGCAGTGATATTCCTCCTGTTAAGATGGCCTTCAGCCTTGCCATATGAACAGTGAGAATGGTGGTGTTCGATGTTGCTTTGTTGGATGATCACTTTTGTAGGTTTATTAGTCATCACTTGTGACCAAAATCATGATCAAGTCAGATGATGCCTTTTGTTCCCATTTGTCACTTATATATTACGGTATTTGTTATTGTAAGCTACAGTAAAGAATGCCTTCTGCATATGATGGTCATCTTTGGCAAATGAGCAGACTTTAGTGGACCTGGAGAGCCCATATGTTTAGCAGGACACATTCACTATTTTGTGTTGGTCTATTTTTTTTTTTTTTTCAACACTTGCTTTAGGCTGGTTAGTAGCCTAATTTTGTATATAATTCATTCCTTCTAAGAAAGGTTAAATAAAGCTGAGCTCCAAATGTATGTCTATAATTATCACATTGGTAGTGTAATTGTAAATATCCAGTATGAATGCACATAATGAAACATTCATAATATGAAGCTTAAGACATGCAAGCTGAAAAACTGAATAAAGCTATTTATATTTTGATCGTTATGTCATGGAGAATATGGTACTTCCCAGAGAGTTGAGCTTGGGGCTAACAGGACTAGCATAGCAGTACTCCTTGGCGGGCAAATTTGACGGAGTCATCCAGCGTCTTACAGTAGCTCAGATGGGATGGTTGGTGCCCACATCACAGCCTGGCCAGATGGACTTGATCCTTATGCGGAATGGAGGAGTCTGAAAGATGGTCATCAACTGCACGTGCAGATGTTTATTGAGGGCCTAGAAGAGGGAAATTATTTGATGTGGATATACTCGCAGAGCATGGTTTGGGAAGGGCAGTGGGAAAGAGACGACCATATTTGTGAGATATCGGGTACTACGTATTTTTTCAATGTTCCTTGGTGTGTGTGTGTTCAGTAGCAATCGTGAATGAAGGAATCTGCAAGGTCAATACCAGTATAATACTCCTGGTCATCAAATAAACACACTAATCTTATATATCTTGTTAGAAAAGTAGGCACAAGTTGTTCTTATAAAGGTAAACAGCAGTGGAATAATCCTTGTTAAATAAGCCCAATGATTACAAACATCTATCAATAGTAAAATAGGCACAAGTCATCAGTGCAGCATCCACGCTTCAAACTCGGGCACCTCATCTAATTTCCAGTGTTCATCCTGGCTGTTTTATATCTGTTTATCGTGCAACATGTAGCTTGATCCCCATTACCAGTAGTGTTCCAAAGGGATTGTTATTTCGCCTATTCTGTTCCTTCTCTTCATCAAAGATCTGTCCCCATCTTCCTCTGCTCGCCTTTGCTGATGAGTTTGCCAATTTTTTTTCTGCCTTCTCATCACAACATTTGTATGCTACTTGCAATGAGTCTTGTATCACTCTTTCTTCAACTCTACTCTAATTTACAGCGTCTTAGTGGGCACACAAAATTTAGTTGAATTTAATGCCTCCAAGGCACAGTGTCTGGGTATCTCTTTATCATCTCCTGAGAGCCCTATTGTCTTTGAAAACAATTAAATTTATCCTCTTAATTCTATTTACATATTAGGAATCCAAATAGCCTTTTAACATGGCTTATAGGAGTCACAATTTCTAAAACAGCACCTAAAAAACTGAGTTCTGTTTCGATTTCGTCATTACTTTTTTCTCTTTTCAGTTACTTAAAATGTATAAATGTCTTTTCTTCCCCCTCTTAGAATATTGCTTTCACATCTGGGGTGCTTCTTATATTTATCTCCTTGATAGGGTTGAATCCAAGGCTATCAGACTCATCAATGACCCTTTCTAACTTCTATTCTGGATTTATTTCTTTTTGTCATAAGATATCTTCCTTTTCTCTTTTCTATCATTACTACTTCCATTGTAGCTCTGATGAGTTGGTGAATTGCATTCCTCCCACGCTGGCAAGGCCATGTAGCTCTCGCCAAGCAGCTTTCTCTCATTTGTACTATGTGGGGTTTTGTATCATGGATTAAGCTTTGCAGTGACTGCTTTTTCCCTTCCACCTCCAGACTGAAACTGTCTTTCTTCTTCTGTCTTCCCTAATTCTCATGACCTTTCTTCCTTCAAAATTCTGAAATATCTTTGTTACCGCCACCCTTGGCAGTAAAGAGAGAGAGAGAGCGACACGTGTGTGTGTGTATATATATATATATATATATATATATATATATATATATATATATATATATATATATATATATATATATATATACACACACACACACAATGGTAGAGAACTTCAGGAGGATCTAAATAATCTGCATGAGTGGTCAGAAAAGTGGCTAATGAAATTCAATGCTTCAAAATGTAAGGTAATGAGAATGGGTACAAGTGCAAGAAGGCCCAAGCTTGACTATTCTGTGGCTGGAGTACAACTTCAAGACACAGAAAATGAGAGAGATCTAGGAGTAAACATACTGGCAGATTTGTCTCCAGAAATACTTATAAATGGCATAGTAAGGGCAGCATATGCATTCTTATCAAATGTAAGGGTACCCTTCAGGTGCATGGACAAGGAAATGTTCAGAAATATTTATGTAACCTATGTGAGGCCAAAACTCGAATATGCAGCACCCTTTTGGAATCCACACTTGAAAAAGCACATAGCTAAGCTTGAAAAAGTTCAAAGACATGCCACGAAACTGGTGCCAGAAATACGCAATCTCAGTTATGATGAGAGGCTGAGGGAATTAGACTTAACATCACTCGAAGCTAGAAGATTGAGGGGGGATATGGTGACAGTCTTTAAATTCCTTCATGGTTATGATAGAGTGGATAGGGATCGATATTTTAATATGGCTGGCTCTAGAACTAGAGGTCATAGTGTGAAGCTTCGTAAGAAAACTTCTTTGCAGGATGTAAGGAAATACTTTTTCAGTGTAAGTAGTTGATAATTGGAATTCGCTAAGCGAGGAGGTAGTTAATGCTACTTCAATCCATAGTTTTAGGGACAGGTATGATTAGTATCACTAAGTATAAAATGGAACCGATGAGGAGACGGAAAGATACGAGCTTTGGGCTCTTTCCCGTAAACACAATTAGGTATTCAGAGAGAGAGAGAGAGAGAGAGAGAGCAGCACAGCGACTGCTTGTTCTATATATATATATATATATATATATATATATATATATATATATATATATATATATATATATATATATATATATATATATATATATATATATATATATATATATATATATCAAAATGAATGAGCTTTTTGCAGTTATTGACTGGAGAACCTTATTTTACAACAAATCTGTACAAGAAATGTATGACATCTTTTGTGAGAAATATGGGAAGATAGTAGATTGCTGCATACCTGTCACCAAAGTAGGTGTAATTCATGCCAGAGAGAAATGGTTCGATAATGGGTGTAAAAGAGCTAAGGAGTGGAGAGACAAATGCTGGAAAAGGTATAGGAGGAGAAAAAACATAAATGCCTGGCAAACCTACAAAAGAGCAAGAAATGACTACCTAAGTAAAATGAGAGAGGCAGAGAGAGACTATGAGAGGGACATCACCAGGAAGGCTAAAGAAAATCCCAAGCTTTTCCACAGCTTTATCAGAGGAAAACTGAAGGTAAAAGAACAGGTTCTAAGGCTAAAGAGAGCGGATGGAAGCATCACTGAGATGAATGAAGAGATCTGCAAAGAATTGAACAAGGAGTTTCAGTCAGTATTTACAGTAGAAAATACCCCACCCCCTCAGATTGCAGTGATAGAAGCTCAAGGGCCGGTATTAGAGAACATCAACCTTACAGCCACAGAGGTATGCAAAGCGCTGATGGATTTAGATGTTCATAAAGCTACAGGTCCTGATGACATATCCCCTCATGTGCTTAAAAAATGCGCAAACACAATATCAGTGGCACTAAGTATCATATTTAAGGAGTCACTGGAGTCGGGGGAGATTCCAAGATGCTGGAAGCAAGCAAATGTGATACCTATCTTCAAAAAGGGAAGGAGGGATACGGCTCTGAACTATAGACCAGTTTCCTTGACCAGCATAGTTTGCAAAGTTATGGAGAAACTACTAAGGAAACATATCTCTCTTCACTTGGAATCCTTCAACTTTTTGTCAGTGAGGCAACATGGCTTCAGAGAAGGTAGATCAACAGTAACAAACTTATTAGAATTTTATGATGAGGTAAGCCAAATCCTACAGGAAAGAGAGGGCTGGGCAGATTGCATATTCCTAGACTTCCAAAAAGCGTTTGACACTGTTCCACATGGGAGACTTATTAGGAAGCTGCAATCAATGGCTAGAATAGGTGGAAATGTTTTGGAATGGATAAAAACTTACTTAGAAGGAAGGGAACAGAGGGTTAGAGTAAGACACTCAGTGTCTGAATGGAGAAGAGTTAGTAGTGGAGTTCCACAGGGTTCAGTTTTAGGGCCACTTTTGTTCCTTGTATATGTAAATGACCTACCAGAGTCTGTAAATTCATTCATGAATATGTTTGCAGATGATGCAAAGATTGTGAAGAGAGTAAAAAACGAGAACAATGGTAGAGAACTTCAGGAGGATCTAAATAATCTGCATGAGTGGTCAGAAAAGTGGCTAATGAAATTCAGTACTTCAAAATGTAAGGTAATGAGAATGGGTACAAGTGCAAGAAGGCCCAAGCTTGACTACTCGGTGGCTGGAGTACAACTTCAAGAGACAGAAAATGAGAGAGATCTAGGAGTAAACATACTGGCAGATTTGTCTCCAGAAATACATATAAATGGCATAGTAAGGGCAGCATATGCATTCTTATCAAATGTAAGGGTAGCCTTCAGGCACATGGACAAGGAAATGTTCAGAAATATTTATGTAACCTATGTGAGGCCAAAACTCGAATATGCAGCCCCCTTTTGGAATCCACACTTGAAAAAGCACATAGCTAAGCTTGAAAAAGTTCAAAGACATGCCACGAAACTGGTGCCAGAAATACGCAATCTCAGTTATGATGAGAGGCTGAGGGAATTAGACTTACCATCACTCGAAGCTAGAAGAGTGAGGGGGGATATGGTGACAGTCTTTAAAGTCCTTCATGGTTATGATAGAGTGGATAGGGATCGATATTTTGATATGGCTGGCTCTAGAACTAGAGGTCATAGTTTGAAGCTTCGTAAGAAAACTTCTTTGCAGGATGTAAGGAAATACTTTTTCAGTGTAAGAGTAGTTGATAATTGGAATTCGCTAAGCGAGGAGGTAGTTAATGCTATCTCAATCCATAGTTTTAAGGACAGGTATGATAAGTATCACTAAGTATAAAATGGAACCGATGAGGAGACGGGAAGATACGAGCTTTGGGCTCTTTCCCGTAAACACAATTAGGTATTCACAGAGAGAGAGAGAGAGAGAGAGAGAGAGAGAGAGAGAGAGAGCAGCACAGCGACTGCTTGTTCTATATATATATATATATATATATATATATATATATATATATATATATATATATATATATATATATATATATATATATATATATATATATATATATATATATATATATATATATATATATATATATATATATATATATATATATATATATATATATATACATCAAAATGAATGAGCTTTTTGCAGTTATTGACTGGAGAACCTTATTTTACAACAAATCTGTACAAGAAATGTATGACATCTTTTGTGAGAAATATGGGAAGATAGTAGATTGCTGCATACCTGTCACCAAAGTAGGTGTAATTCATGCCAGAGAGAAATGGTTCGATAATGGGTGTAAAAGAGCTAAGGAGTGGAGAGACAAATGCTGGAAAAGGTATAGGAGGAGAAAAAACATAAATGCCTGGCAAACCTACAAAAGAGCAAGAAATGACTACCTAAGTAAAATGAGAGAGGCAGAGAGAGACTATGAGAGGGACATCACCAGGAAGGCTAAAGAAAATCCCAAGCTTTTCCACAGCTTTATCAGAGGAAAACTGAAGGTAAAAGAACAGGTTCTAAGGCTAAAGAGAGCGGATGGAAGCATCACTGAGATGAATGAAGAGATCTGCAAAGAATTGAACAAGGAGTTTCAGTCAGTATTTACAGTAGAAAATACCCCACCCCCTCAGATTGCAGTGATAGAAGCTCAAGGGCCGGTATTAGAGAACATCAACCTTACAGCCACAGAGGTATGCAAAGCGCTGATGGATTTAGATGTTCATAAAGCTACAGGTCCTGATGACATATCCCCTCATGTGCTTAAAAAATGCGCAAACACAATATCAGTGGCACTAAGTATCATATTTAAGGAGTCACTGGAGTCGGGGGAGATTCCAAGATGCTGGAAACAAGCAAATGTGATACCTATCTTCAAAAAGGGAAGGAGGGATACGGCTCTGAACTATAGACCAGTTTCCTTGACCAGCATAGCTTGCAAAGTTATGGAGAAACTACTAAGGAAACATATCTCTCTTCACTTGGAATCCTTCAACTTTTTGTCAGTGAGGCAACATGGCTTCAGAGAAGGTAGATCAACAGTAACAAACTTATTAGAATTTTATGATGAGGTAAGCCAAATCCTACAGGAAAGAGAGGGCTGGGCAGATTGCATATTCCTAGACTTCCAAAAAGCGTTTGACACTGTTCCACATGGGAGACTTATTAGGAAGCTGCAATCAATGGCTAGAATAGGTGGAAATGTTTTGGAATGGATAAAAACTTACTTAGAAGGAAGGGAACAGAGGGTTAGAGTAAGACACTCAGTGTCTGAATGGAGAAGAGTTAGTAGTGGAGTTCCACAGGGTTCAGTTTTAGGGCCACTTTTGTTCCTTGTATATGTAAATGACCTACCAGAGTCTGTAAATTCATTCATGAATATGTTTGCAGATGATGCAAAGATTGTGAAGAGAGTAAAAAACGAGAACAATGGTAGAGAACTTCAGGAGGATCTAAATAATCTGCATGAGTGGTCAGAAAAGTGGCTAATGAAATTCAGTACTTCAAAATGTAAGGTAATGAGAATGGGTACAAGTGCAAGAAGGCCCAAGCTTGACTACTCGGTGACTGGAGTACAACT
>JAXCGZ010005826.1:0-35000 GCA_037179515.1 Halocaridina rubra
ATATATATTGACATACATATGTAGCATACTTTATAATAACACTAGTTAAAATTAATATTAATTCTTTTAAAAGTAAATGATCACCGATTCTATTACGTCATTAGTTTAAGTATTTCAATGACAGATGACATATTTCATGGCACTGATGCTGTTCATCTCATTATTAAATTGCTGACAGAGTGCCAGACGGTAAAATATAAGTTATTAATGATATGCTTGTCAGTTTAGGAATGTGAAGATGCTCAAGCCCATGCAGAGACATCCTAATGACTTAAGACATATTGACATTCAGCTGAATATAATAATAATAATAATAATAATAATAATAATAATAATAATAATAATAATAATAATAATGATAATAATAATAATAATAATAATAATAATAATAATAATAATAATAATAGTAATAATAATAATAATAATAATAATAATAATAATAATAATAATAATAATAATAATAATAATAATAATAATATTAATAATTATTGTAATTATTATTATTATTATTATTATTATTATTATTATTATTATTATTATTATTATTATTATTATTATTATTATTATTATTATTATTATCATTATTATTATTATTATTATTATTATTATTATTATTATTATTATTATTATTATTATTATTATTATTATTATTATTATTATCATTATTATTATTATCATTATGTCATGTTTATGTTTATCTTACCAAGCTAGAGCTACAGCATGCGAAGTGATAACAGATATGCATCTTTCACTTAACAGTGGTTTTATTTAGAGATAACTTGAACTTAGTATGCACCTAAAAAGCTCCCCACTAGCACAATTCACGGTTCCTCACCCCCTTCGGGGGAGGTTTCTAACTAGACGTAGTTCTGCTCCCTGGCAAGGTCTAACTTTAGCTAATGCTCTCTGGGTATATGCCGTCCTCTCTAACGGGCGGGTTTTCGAGTGCGCACTCTGCCATCTACCGGCTTTTGGAGTCTATGTGAGAGGCCTTCAGACAATCCCCACCACCACTCTAAAATATTTTAGATTTCGGACTAAGCATTAACTCTTTCATGAGAGCCTTATAATTTTTTAACTATCATTATTTTACAAAAAAATTGGGGCAGAACTATCTAATGAGCTAACCTATGAAACTATTACAATCTCATATAATTATCTAAACATATTACAGGAATATAAAAATTATTATGCTCTTAATGCTTATTAAAATTCTCCTGAAAGACATTCTCATACATACAGAACATTTGATTTCAGAAAAAACTGACAAGGAAAATATGTTCCTTACAATAAGCATTCTAATTAAAGGCAAAAAATCAAAATTAAGTATTCGCAACTGCAATATATAACTAGTAAGTATTGACAAAATTATCTAAGAACAAAACTAATTAAGCTATTACATTACTCAAATAATATACAATATTTTTGGATATGATCTATGCAAGTTCTTTACTAAAACAAAACGTTTGTCATGGTGGGAAAAGAAAGTTAAAAATATTCACTTTCCAATATGTAACTACTGTTCAATGACAAAATGATATTGGAGAAACTAAATGAGCATAATTACGTTACTTAAGCAATATAAAATACAGTTGGATATAATCTCTTTAAATATTCAATCATGTCTTAAGCAATAATAATAGTTAAGCAGAAAAACTTAACATCACAATTACAATCTGTAACTACTATTCAAGGACAAAATGATATAGGAGAGAAACTAAATGAACATATTGTTACTTAAATAGTATGAAATATAGTTGAGTAAGATTTTTGCAAATCGTACCAATTAACACACATTATAGTGAGAAAAAAAAATAGAATTTAACATGCACAATTGATAAATGACACTTATTCTAAAAACTTAAATCTAGGGGAGGCTTTGAGGTTACCATAAAGTTAACTTACAATAAAAAAAAAAAAATACAATATTTTTTCATCCACTAAACGTTGTCAAAGACGGTGGGAACTTTTTTCTTTCCCATCTTTATCAGTTCAAATACATAGCTGAAAAGACATTATTTCCCTTTGTGGACATTTCTAACTCTTTTATTATTTAACTTTCTTAAATATAGGGATTTTCAATTTCCTTTCCTAATTATTTTAAGATTTTTAATTATAGGGATTTTCAATTCCCTTTCTTCATTGACATGGCATTTATTAGATGTATGGGGATTTTTTCTTTCCCCCTTTCTCATTTTTATTTTTAAGGATTTTCATTTCCCCAGCCCCTCCCCATCCATTATTGCTAGGTCTTGGCCTTATGCCGCACCTGTTCCTGTTATACCCCCACCTTACACTTTGAGGTAGGCCTGGGTTGTAACCACGTACCGTGAATTCTATTTTCTTGAGACAGGGACGGACAACAGGAGGGCGCCGATATATCTTCCATGAGCCTCTCCCACCCGCGTTGCTGCAATCTCGAGGCGGTCCTATGAATACCTCTCACGCCACCTCCCCCTGGAGATGCAACTCCCTCCAGCTGAAAAATATGAACATAGCCTGGAGTAGATTCTAGGGCCGGAAACTAGGGCCTAATGCCGCTAATACAAATGCAAGAGAGAATTGTATGACCTCTGAGTACAAACAACGGCCAAATGTAATAATTCAGAGGGTATACTTTGCCTCCCTTCATCTGCAGGCACTTGCAATCTTTCCAATGGGTAAAAGGGACTGGTTTGTGAAAATAACATTTAAAATTGTAGGTCGGGGCAATATGGAAATAGGATGGTAATTGAAAGTATGTGTTTACACCATGTGATTATTATTCCAAGATACTTAGGACTTAGCTGAGTAACTGATACATAACATTAGTATACTTTATATCAAAAAGAAAAGTCATGAAATGCTGAGAACAGCCACTAAAGAAATATTCTTATTAGCAGTGACTACAGTAACATAAGAGCATGACTGCAAGATAAAAATAAAAATACAAATCATTTGATTACTGCTGATAGCAATACAAAAATAATAATTAGCAAAAGGCCATGGAGTGATAGCAACAATAACTGCCAACATAATAATCATAACAATAATGGTAATCATGATCATAATAAGAATAATAAAAACTAAATAAAAATACTAAAGCAGGAATAGCAGTATATATACAATTGAGACTGACATTTTGAAGTAAGAACAGAGTTCTATACTTCGTATTTCATAATAATGCTGATTCTAACACAGACTCTTTTTACTATTCAATTTCCTGCTGTCATGATATATGTATATATATTTTTATCTATGTAGGAGCAGAGTCATCAACCTTCCGGTTGCCCAATTAGTCAGTGGGAGCCTTATCTCTTTTCCAAAATAGTTGCAATATGTGACAGAAAAAACTCATATAATAAGCAGTTAAACTTATGTCTAAGCAGTATTTATGCAATATCAGCATGCAATAACTTATCAAATGTAATGAAACTTGGGCACATTTATCATCTAGCAAATTTGTAAAAGCATAAAAAAAATCAATGATTATAATACTCTGTCAAAATAAAGAAATAACATGGTTCAGTATGGAAAGAGCAAAAGACGTGTGAGAGAGAGAGAGAGAGAGAGAGAGGAGAGAGAGAGAGAGAGAGAGAGAGAGAGAGAGAGAGAGAGAGAGAGAGAGAGAGAGAGAGAGAGAGAGAGGAGAGAGAGAGAGAGAGAGAGAGAGAGAGAGAGAATTTACTTTTCTAAGGTCTAAAGAGAATATAAGCAAAATAACTTAGTGTACAAATAAAGAAACATCGAAGCATAAATCCATTCTTTTTCTGTTTAACATTGCAAATAACATTAGACAAATAAGCATACACATACTTTTCTAGTATGGCAATCGTTTCTCTTTTTTATATATCAGAGGGTTGAGTTGAAGCACACTCTCGTTATAAGTTAACATACCTCTGACGAAATTAAAACAAAATACTACAATCATATGTGATAATTATATTTAATAAAATATGAAACTCTTGGAAGCTTATCAAGAATTATAAATTAACAATATTTTACACTAAAGCTGATATCTCAGGAGAATTTTCTTATTTTTTTTTATTTATCTCTACTATTATCAACAGAATTTACGATTATCATTTCTTAATAAACGATGTAAAAAGACTTAAGTATCATTATTTTTTAATTTCAAATTCAAAATATAAGCTCTGAGAATCTCAATAATCTTAATTTGCTCAGTTGTAATTATAGATTTCATGACAATGATAGTAATTAACAACAATTATCTCTAGATGAGCTTTTCAAAATCTTTAATATCTTTATCGCTTAGATATATTATAACTATCACATGAAAATAATATACACTTAAAAAAAATAACATATATATATATATATATATATATATATATATATATATATATATATATATATATATATATATATATATATATATATATATATATAAAACGTGTATCTGAAAAGTATATAAAAAGTTTGTCTCTGTGCAGGCAGTAATAAAAATAAAAATATTTTTTTTGCAACATTAAAGAATGAATTTTGCTTAAGTTTCATAAGGAATTATATATAAAAAACAATATATATATTCTTCTACGAACTCAAATTTAGTTTTTTCGAGTGACTGTTCAACAGGATTACCTCAGGACACAGGGGGAGTTATATATTTTTTCTCCTTTTCTATACATACGATCGGGTAGGGACTTAACTACCTTCTTTTTCTCTCTCTTTTTTCTTTTCTTATCCAAAACATTGCTCAATATCTGTCTTCTGGACTTCAAATGGCTAGCGTTTGCAGGAAGTTTTGCCTGTAGGTGCTGTTCCTCCCCTGTCTCTTTGGTTTCTGGATCGACTTCGTAAAAATGGAAGTGGGAAAAGCTCTCAGGTCAAGAGCCTAGGTAAGTCTCCCAAGGTCGGAGTAACCCATCCTCCGGATAAGTCTCGTTCTTTGGTAATTGTAGGGGATTCACTATGCAGATATGTAGACAGGAAACTCAGGCATAGAGTTAGAGGAAAATATTTTTTCCCTGGAGCAGGTATGAAGAAGGTGGGTGAGTCAATAAATAGCTGGATTGAGAAAAAAGATGTTGTTTGTTTGATAGCTGGGGGAAATGACGTGCAGGATGGTAGAAGTGAAGAGCTGATTAGGTTGTATAGACAAGCCCTGGATAAGATTAGGAAAAGGGGTGCAGTTCCTGTGATGTGTGGTATTCTCCCTAGGCTTAGCCAAAGTTCAGAGTGGTGGTCTCGAGCTATAGGAGTAAATGCTAGGATGAAAGTCTTCTGTCGGGAGAATAATATAGGTTTTATAGACGGGTGGGATCACTTCACTAGTCGTAAGCATATGTATGCAAGGGATGGAGTGCATCTTTCTAATTCAGGTGTCTCGGTATTGGCTGGTATGATAGACAGAGAGGTAGGGGGGTTTTGTTAGACACAAATAATGAAATGATTAATACTTGTGCAGAGAAATTAGTCAGTAAGGGTTCAGTAAATAGTGGGTCAAATAACTGGGAGTCTAAGGATAAGAACCATTTGTTACATAGAACAAATATTAACAAAAGGAATAGCCACAAGAAGGGTGAAGCTAGAGAAAGTTTAAAAGTATATTATACAAATAGCCGTAGTTTAGGTAACAAGATAGAAGAACTGAGAGCCATAGTATGTAGTGAGAGACCGGATATAATATGCATTAGTGAAAGTTGGATTAAATTAGAAAGCAAACACCTTAAAGCTGAGTACATAATTACAGGATATAAACTTTATAATGCTGATCGTAGTGCAGATAAAAGAGGGGGAGGGGTAATTATGTATATTAAAGATAGCCTCAGAAGCTGCATTAAGTCTGGAATTAAGACAAATCTAAATTCAGAAACCTTATGGGTTGAAATTAAAAATAATATAGAAAGTCTAGTTGTAGGAGTAGTCTACAGACCACCTGATCTAGATAATATAGAGTCGCAAGTTATATACGATGAAATTTCTAAAGTGAGCAGGTCAAATAGAGTTTGCATTGTAGGCGATTTTAATTTTAGACATATTAACTGGGAAACCATAACAGGTGATAGTAGCTCTAAGGAGTTTTTGGAAGTAGTAGAAGACAATTTCCTTTCTCAGCATGTACATGAAGCAACACGGGGGGTGAATACACTAGATTTAGTTCTTAGTAATAGAGAGAATATGGTTACAAATTTAGAAGTTGGTGAAAAATTGGGCAACAGTGACCATGATTCCATTAGATTTAACATAATTTTCAAGGAAACTATAAAGGAAAATAAGAATATTGTTCCAAACTTTAGAGCAGGAGATTTTGAGGGCTTAAAAACTAAATTATCTAATGAGGTATGGGAAGGGATTTCTGGGGTACAGATGTGGGTAGTTAATCCAGCAGGTCAGGTCGCAGGTAGCGGATTACCCCGAAATTTGGGTACCACATGCCAAGGATTATCACAAGATAAGATCAATACATTAAATTCTCTCACAGGAAAGAACAGCAGCCCGTCAGTTAATATAAATTTGGATGAGGAATATAACAATTTTGTCATGACTCTTAAGAATAGTCAGAGAGACTATATTCCCATGAAACATTGCAGATCAAGAAAAAATGACCCTAAATGGATGAACAATAGAATAAAGAATCTTATAGGTATTAAAAGAGGAATATACAGGAAACTAAAAAGAGGTGAAGAGCAGGTGAGGCAGCAATATATACAGTTAAACAGGGAAGTTAAAAAGATAGTTAGAGAGTCGAAAAGAAAATACGAAGTTCGAATAGCAGGAGAAGCTAAAGAAAATCCTAAAGGGTTTTATCAACATTATCAAACAAAATTTAAGGAAAAAGTCGGACCAATTGAAGTAGCCAATGGCCATATCACAGATGACGATAAAGTGATGTGTACATGTTTAAATGATTATTTCTTATCTGTATTTACAAATGAAAACTTGGAAAATATTCCGGAAGTAGAATCCATTTACAGAGACAGTCCCGATAATATACTTAGTTCAATAAATATTACGAGAGAGGAGGTAATAAAAGAAATAGATAAATTAAAGGCTCATAAATCTCCGGGACCTGATGGAATATATGCTAGAATATTAAAGGAATGCAAGGAAGAGCTTAGTTGTCCTCTAACTGCATTATTTAATAATTCAATAAAATTAGGATCGGTACCCATGGAGTGGAAATTGGCAGATGTGGTACCAATATTTAAAAAAGGAGAACGTGTTAAAAAGAATAATTATAGGCCGGTAAGTTTAACGTCAACAGTGGGTAAGATTCTAGAATCCATAATTGCAAATAAAATAAGGGCACATCTAGAATTACACAGACTGATAAAACTTTCACAACACGGGTTTCTTAAGGGTTTTTCGTGCCTTACAAACTTACTGTCTTTTTATTCAGAAGTTTACGAGGCAGTAGATTGTGGCAAAGAATATGATACAATATATCTAGATTTTAGCAAAGCTTTTGATAGAGTTCCTCACAAAAGATTAGTTAAAAAGCTGGAAGCTCATGGTATAGGAGGAGCTGTGCTCAGATGGATCAAACAATGGTTAAAAGACAGAAAACAGAGGGTTTGCATAAATGGAGAGAAATCAGAGTGGGGCTCGGTTACAAGCGGGGTACCACAAGGCTCGGTACTGGGTCCTCTATTATTCATCGTATATCTAAATGATCTGGATTCGGATATCAGTAGTAACCTAAGTAAATTCGCAGACGACACTAAAATAGGTAGAACTATAAATGGAAAAGAAGACATTCATGCTTTACAGGAAGATCTAAATAGATTATCTGAATGGTCGGACAAATGGCAAATGGAATTTAATGTTGAAAAATGTAAAGTAGTTAAAATGGGTACTATAAAAGACAATACTAGTTATAAGCTAAATAACCATGAAATCATGAGTTCTCAGTGTGAAAGGGATTTGGGAGTTCTTGTGAGTAGTAGTCTTAAGCCAAGAGAGCAATGCACAGCAGTCAGAAATAAAGCAAACAGAATTTTAGGATTTATCTCAAGAAGCGTCAGCAATAGGACGGAAAAAGTTATTTTGCAGCTCTATCTTGCATTAGTTAGGCCCCATTTAGATTATGCTGTGCAATTCTGGTCACCCTATTATAGAATGGAAATTGAATCCTTGGAGAGAGTGCAACGAAGAATGACCAAGATGATACACAATATCAGAAATCTACCATATGAGGACAGATTAAAAAAACTTAATCTACATTCTCTAGAGAGGCGAAGAGTTAGGGGGGATATGATTGAAGTGTATAAATGGTTTAAAGGGATTAACAAGGGAGATATTAATAAAGTTTTAAAAATTCATGATCAAACCAGAACTCGTAATAATGGATTTAAGCTTGATAAATTTAGGTTCAGAAGGGAAATTGGTAAAAATTGGTTTGGTAATAGAGTAGCTGATGCATGGAACAAGCTTCCTAGTATGATAGTAAATGCCAATACCTTAGACACCTTCAAATGTAGATTAGATAGACATATGACAGAGGTAGGGTGGGTATGAATAGGTTAGTGCTTATTAGAAAAATCATAAAAAGAAAAACAGAATAAATAAGTAGAGTAGAATAGAATAGGTTAGACATGCTGAAAATGCAATTCAAAAATGGAGCTGCCTCGTGTGTGCCAGTAGGCATGTTGCAGTGTCCTCTATTCTTATGTTCTTATGTTCTTATGTTCTTACAAATACAGAAAACGGCTGTTTAACATTCTTGTTGTCATTTCTTGTGAGTTTGCACTCCCTTCTTCATGACCAAGCTGAAATAATGGTGACAAACATTATCATGGCTAAAACTTCAAAATTCTATTTTATCTATTTAGTTTAAATGATTATTTCTTATCTGTATTTACAAATGAAAACTTGGAAAATATTCCGGAAGTAGAATCCATTTACAGAGACAGTCCCGATAATATACTTAGTTCAATAAATATTACGAGAGAGGAGGTAATAAAAGAAATAGATAAATTAAAGGCTCATAAATCTCCGGGACCTGATGGAATATATGCTAGAATATTAAAGGAATGCAAGGAAGAGCTTAGTTGTCCTCTAACTGCATTATTTAATAATTCAATAAAATTAGGATCGGTACCCATGGAGTGGAAATTGGCAGATGTGGTACCAATATTTAAAAAAGGAGAACGTGTTAAAAAGAATAATTATAGGCCGGTAAGTTTAACGTCAACAGTGGGTAAGATTCTAGAATCCATAATTGCAAATAAAATAAGGGCACATCTAGAATTACACAGACTGATAAAACTTTCACAACACGGGTTTCTTAAGGGTTTTTCGTGCCTTACAAACTTACTGTCTTTTTATTCAGAAGTTTACGAGGCAGTAGATTGTGGCAAAGAATATGATACAATATATCTAGATTTTAGCAAAGCTTTTGATAGAGTTCCTCACAAAAGATTAGTTAAAAAGCTGGAAGCTCATGGTATAGGAGGAGCTGTGCTCAGATGGATCAAACAATGGTTAAAAGACAGAAAACAGAGGGTTTGCATAAATGGAGAGAAATCAGAGTGGGGCTCGGTTACAAGCGGGGTACCACAAGGCTCGGTACTGGGTCCTCTATTATTCATCGTATATCTAAATGATCTGGATTCGGATATCAGTAGTAACCTAAGTAAATTCGCAGACGACACTAAAATAGGTAGAACTATAAATGGAAAAGAAGACATTCATGCTTTACAGGAAGATCTAAATAGATTATCTGAATGGTCGGACAAATGGCAAATGGAATTTAATGTTGAAAAATGTAAAGTAGTTAAAATGGGTACTATAAAAGACAATACTAGTTATAAACTAAATAACCATGAAATCATGAGTTCTCAGTGTGAAAGGGATTTGGGAGTTCTTGTGAGTAGTAGTCTTAAGCCAAGAGAGCAATGCACAGCAGTCAGAAATAAAGCAAACAGAATTTTAGGATTTATCTCAAGAAGCGTCAGCAATAGGACGGAAAAAGTTATTTTGCAGCTCTATCTTGCATTAGTTAGGCCCCATTTAGATTATGCTGTGCAATTCTGGTCACCCTATTATAGAATGGAAATTGAATCCTTGGAGAGAGTGCAACGAAGAATGACCAAGATGATACACAATATCAGAAATCTACCATATGAGGACAGATTAAAAAAACTTAATCTACATTCTCTAGAGAGGCGAAGAGTTAGGGGGGATATGATTGAAGTGTATAAATGGTTTAATGGGATTAACAAGGGAGATATTAATAAAGTTTTAAAAATTCATGATCAAACCAGAACTCGTAATAATGGATTTAAGCTTGATAAATTTAGGTTCAGAAGGGAAATTGGTAAAAATTGGTTTGGTAATAGAGTAGCTGATGCATGGAACAAGCTTCCTAGTAGGATAGTAAATGCCAATACCTTAGACACCTTCAAATGTAGATTAGATAGACATATGACAGAGGAAGGGTGGGTATGAATAGGTTAGTGCTTATTAGAAAAATCATAAAAAGAAAAACAGAATAAATAAGTAGAGTAGAATAGAATAGGTTAGACATGCTGAAAATACAATTCAAAAATGGAGCTGCCTCGTGTGCCAGTAGGCATGTTGCAGTGTCCTCTATTCTTATGTTCTTATGCTTATGTTATATATTTTTTTTTTTTTATAATGATAATAATAATAATAATAATAATAATAATAATAATAATAATAATAATAATAATAATAATAATAATAATAATAATAATAATAATAATAATGATAATAATAATATTAATAATAATAATAATAATAATAGTAATAATAATAATAATAATAATAATAATAATAATAATAATAATAATAATAATAATAATAATAATAATAATAATAATAATAGTAATAATGATAATAAAAAGTATAATAAAAATTGTCATTCTATTATTGTCATCATTATGTCAAAGATATAAAGATGGGCATGACAATATAACACATGTACTAATGTGTGTGTGTGTGATTACCTAATTGATTACCTAATTGTGTTTACGGGAAAGAGCCCAAAGCTCGTATCTTCCCGTCTCCTGATCGGTTCCATTTTATACTTAGTGATACTTATCATACCTGTCCTTAAAACTATGGATGGAGATAGCATTAACTACCTCCTCGTTTAGCGAATTCCAATTATCAACTACTCTAACACTGAAAAAGTATTTCCTTACATCCTTCAAAGAAGTTTTCTTACGAATCTTCAAACTATGACCTCTAGTTCTAGAGCCAGCCATATCAAAATATCGATCCCTATCCACTCTATCATAACCATGAAGGAATTTAAAGACTGTCACCATATCCCCCCACACTCTTCTAGCTTCGAGTGATGGCCCTCAGCCTCTTATCATAACTGAGATTGCGTATTTCTGGCACCAGTTTTGTGGCATGTCTTTGAACTTTTCCAAGCTTAGCTATGTGCTTTTTCAAGTACGGATTCCAAAAGGGGGCTGCATATTCGAGTTTTGGCCTCACATAGGTTACATAAATATTTCTGAACATTTCCTTGTCCATGTGCATAAAGGCTACCCTTACATTTGATAAGAATGCATATGCTGCCCTTACTATGCCATTTATATGTATTTCTGGAGACAAATCTGCCAGTATGTTTACTCCTAGATCTCTCTCATTTTCTGTCTCTTGAAGTTGTACTCCAGCCACCGAGTAGTCAAGCTTGGGCCTTCTTGCACTTGTACCCATTCTCATTACCTTACATTTTGAAGTATTGAATGTGTGTGATTACCTAATTGTGATTACCTAATTGTGTTTACGGGAAAGAGCCCAAAGCTCGTATCTTCCCGTCTCCTCATCGGTTCCATTTTATACTTAGTCATACTTATCATACCTGTCCTTAAAACTATGGATTGAGATAGCATTAACTACCTCCTCGCTTAGCGAATTCCAATTATCAACTACTCTTACACTGAAAAAGTATTTCCTTACATCCTGCAAAGAAGTTTTCTTACGAAGCTTCAAACTATGACCTCTAGTTCTAGAGCCAGTTTAGTTCCTGGGTTCATCCAGTGAGGACGTGCTTCCAGTAGCTCTAATCTTGATCAAACTTAGTACAATGGAGAGTGGTGGTGTTCTTTGTGCTGGTGGTGTTAGTGGTAGTGGTGTTGGTGGTGGTGTCGTTGTTGGTGCTGTTTGTGGCTGTGCTGGGGATTTGTCCTCGTCTGACGCAAGCAAACTCATTTTTAATTTAAGAAATGAGTTGGCCGCAGTCAGGCAGGAGGTCAGATCCTTAGCTGAGGAGAACAGGGATCTGAGAGGTAAAGTAGAGGTGTTAACCAGGAAGGGTCGATTGAATAATGAAGACGACTGGAAAGTTGTGAATAAGGGTTCAACGAAAATGGTTCTTAAGAAAAATGATACTTTTAGACTACAGGTTTCTAATTCATTTAGGTCACTTAGAGATGAATGTGACAGTGGCGGCAGTAATTCTTCAGGAACCATAGAGTCAGATAGGTGTACTAGCGATCGTAAAAATGGAAGTGGGAAAAGCTCTCAGGTCAAGAGCCTAGGTAAGTCTCCCAAGGTCGGAGTAACCCATCCTCCGGATAAGTCTCGTTCTTTGGTAATTGTAGGGGATTCACTATGCAGATATGTAGACAGGAAACTCAGGCATAGAGTTAGAGGAAAATATTTTTTCCCTGGAGCAGGTATGAAGAAGGTGGGTGAGTCAATAAATAGCTGGATTGAGAAAAAAGATGTTGTTTGTTTGATAGCTGGGGGAAATGACGTGCAGGATGGTAGAAGTGAAGAGCTGATTAGGTTGTATAGACAAGCCCTGGATAAGATTAGGAAAAGGGGTGCAGTTCCTGTGATGTGTGGTATTCTCCCTAGGCTTAGCCAAAGTTCAGAGTGGTGGTCTCGAGCTATAGGAGTAAATGCTAGGATGAAAGTCTTCTGTCGGGAGAATAATATAGGTTTTATAGACGGGTGGGATCACTTCACTAGTCGTAAGCATATGTATGCAAGGGATGGAGTGCATCTTTCTAATTCAGGTGTCTCGGTATTGGCTGGTATGATAGACAGAGAGGTAGGGGGGTTTTGTTAGACACAAATGATGAAATGATTAATACTTGTGCAGATAAATTAGTCAGTAAAGGGTTCAGTAAATAGTGGGTCAAATAACTGGGAGTCTAAGGATAAGAACCATTTGTTACATAGAACAAATATTAACAAAAAGAATAGCCACAAGAAGGGTGAAGCTAGAGACAGTTTACAAGTATATTATACAAATAGCCGTAGTTTAGGTAACAAGATAGAAGAACTGAGAGCCATAGTATGTAGTGAGAGACCGGATATAATATGCATTAGTGAAAGTTGGATTAAATTAGAAAGCAAACACCTTAAAGCTGAGTACATAATTACAGGATATAAACTTTATAATGCTGATCTTAGTGCAGATAGAAGAGGGGGAGGGGTAGTTATGTATATTAAAGATAGCCTCAGAAGCTGCATTAAGTCTGGAATTAAGACAAATCTAAATTCAGAAACCTTCTTCTTCTTCTTCCTCTATTTGCGTTCTCATTTTCATATGGGGTCGCATCTCTTCACTAGTCGTCTCCACTGGTTCCGGTCCATCACTTGCTCCTCCTCCAGCTGTCTCTCTCTGAGATCCTCCTTCAGTCGGTCCTTCCACCGTAGTTTAGGTCTTCCTCGTCTACGTCTGCCCTCCACGTCCATCTCCATCACTCTCACACCCACGTAGTCTTCATCTCTCCTCTTCACACGACCGAACCACTGTAATCTCCTCTCCTGCGCTTTCGCCGACGCCTCCACCACCTTCACTGTACCTCTGATCTGGTCATTTCGTATCCTGTCCTCCCTCGTCACCCCACACATCCACCTCAGCATTCTCATTTCTGCGACATCTATCTTCCTTTCTTGAACCTTTTTCACAGGCCACGTCTCCGCACCGTACAGCAACGCTGGTCTCACAACTGGCTTTTACACTTTTCCTTTCACTCTAGCACTGATTTTCTTGTCACATAGCACCCCTGATGTTCTCTTCCAGCTGTTCCATGCTACCTGGATCCTATGATCAATCTCTCTCTCTAGGTCTCCATCCTTCGTTACGTAGGAGCCGAGGTATTTGAAGGCGTCTGCCTTTGGGAGCTTGTGGTCTTTCATGAACAGGTCGCCTCCTTGTGTCACATTGCACTCCAGGTACTCCGTTTTCTGTCTGCTCACCTTCAGTCCGTAATCCTCCAGCAAACCCTTCCATAGCTCCAACCTCTCTTGCAATTCTTCACGGCTCTCGGAGACCAAAATAATATCGTCTGCAAAGAGCATGCTCCATGGTGCCTCCTTTGTCACTTCCTCCACCATCACATCCATGAGAAGGTTAAATAGATAGGGGCTAAGAGCTGATCCCTGATGGAGTCCAACTTTCACCTGAAAAGGCTCTGTAGTGCCAACTGTACTTCTTACTCTTGTTGTGGCTTCCCTGTATATGTCCTGAACTATCTTGACATACTTCTCCTTCACTCCCTTCGACCTCATACTCCTCCACCCCTCGCTTCTCGGGACCCGATCATAAGCTTTTTCCAGGTCAATAAACGCCATGTACAGCCCTCTTTGCTTATCTCTATATTTTTCCATTGTCTGCCTCATTGCGAATACTGCATCCATTGTTCCTCGACCTTTCATAAAACCAAACTGCTCACTACAAACTTCTGTCTCCTCCCTCAGCCTTTTATCCAACACTCTTTCCAGCAGCTTCATAGTGTGGGATGTTAGCTTAATTCCTCTATAGTTGTTGCAACTCTGGATGTCTCCCTTTTCTTTGAAAATCGGTACCATTATACTATCTCTCCACTCGTTCGGGATAGTCTCTTCCTTCATCACCATGTTCAGGAACTTTGTCAGCACCCGTATCCCTTCTTTGCCTAAACTCTTCCATACCTCTGCAGGAATCTGGTCTGGCCCTACTGACTTTCCATTTTTCATCTTCTTCAACGCTTCTCTGACTTCCGCCTCACTCACAGCGTCTACCTCTCCCTCCATTCCCACTCCTTCACCTCTTCGTATTCTTGGATTTTCCTGATTTAGAAGTTCTTCGTAGTAGTCCCTCCACCGCATTTTAATCATGTCGGGGTCAGTAAGCACTCTTCCGTTCTTATCCTTGATTTGCTTTATTGATGTTAGGTCCTTTGTCGATCTGTTCCTTTCTTTTGCTAACTTATAGATTCTCTTCTGTCCCTCCTTTGTTTCAAGGTTCTCATACATATCCTGCAGTGCTGCTGCACGCGCCTGTGCTACAGCCCTCTTCGCCTCCTTATTTGCATCTTTCAACATAGCTTTACGCTTCTCTGTTCTTTCCTTATCGTAAGCTTTCTTCATCTCTTTCTTCTTTTCTATCTTCTCTCTGCAATTTGAGGACCACCACCAAGACTCTTTTCCGTTTCTCGGCTTCTTTCCAGATGACTTTCCGAGGACTTCCTCTGCCGTACTCCTGATCACTTCACTGTTCCTTTTCCACCACTGATCCACCTCCTCTGCCTCTTCTATCCTTTGTAGTGCTTTCCTCTTGAACTCCTGCCGCACCACCTCATCCTTGAGTTTCCACCACTTGATCCTAGGTTCTCCCCTCTCGACTCCGGTCCTTCGCGTCCTTACAACCAGCTTCGCCACAACTGGGCTGTGCTGCGCTCCCACACTCTCTCCTTGTAGTACTTTACAGTCTTCCACTTCTCGGATGTTTTCTCTTCGATACAGGAGGAAGTCGATTTGACTCTCTCTGGGACCACTCCTGTATGTCCGGTAGCTGTTTTTCATGAAGAACGTGTTCAGGATCGCCATGTCAAATGCTATGGCAAATTCCAGCACGCTCTCCCCCTCCTGGTTTTTCACTCCAGTACCTTTGCCTCCATGAACTCGTCTCACTCCATCGTTGTCGCGTCCTATATGCCCTTTTAAGTCGCCGCCCACGACACACCTCTCCCCCGGCGGGACCTCCCTCTGTACTTCGTCCATTTCTTGCCAGAACGTTTCCTTCTCTGCGTCATCGCACCCAACTTGGGGGGCATATGCGCTGATCACGTTTATTGCTTCCTGACCATATACCAACTTGATCCTCAAAATCCTGGTGCTTTTCCTCACCACTTCCACCAGCTCCTCCTTGGTTTGGGGGTCTAGCACCACACCCACTCCATTTCTTCCTCTCTCATCCGCTCCACTGTATATCAACTTGTAGCCTCCACCCAAATCTCGCGCTTTATTTCCTTTCCATCTTGTCTCTTGTACACACAGTATGTTAATCTTCCTTCTCTCCATCAAATCCGCAACTTCTCTTCCTCTACCGGTCATGCTACCGATGTTAAGAGTAGCAATCCTCAGGGTATGGACTCGCTTCTTTAGTCGCACCCGTCCATATTGGTGCGGTAACCCTCGTCCAGTTTCAACAGAGGTCGGGCTCCTCTGTGCGTCGCGTGAGCGGGGTACGCCCTGGCCATCTTCGGTATTCTCTCGACTGCTATCCATGGGTTTTGGCAAAAGGGTTTTACAGCCGGATGCCCTTCCTGACGCCAACCCTCCCCATTTTTCCGGGCTTGGGACCGGCACTGGGCTGCTATTTCTAGCAACCCAGAGGCTGGGTTAAATTCAGAAACCTTAAGGGTTGAAATTAAAAATAATATAGAAAGTCTAGTTGTAGGAGTAGTCTACAGACCACCTGATCTAGATGATATGGAGTCGCAAGTTATATACGAAGAAATTTCTAAAGTGACCAGGTCAAATAGAGTTTGCATTGTAGGCGATTTTAATTTTAGACATATTAACTGGGAAACCATAACAGGTGATAGTAGCTCTAAGGAGTTTTTGGAAGTAGTAGAAGACAATTTCCTTTCTCAGCATGTACTTGAAACAACACGGGGGGTGAATACACTAGATTTAATTCTTAGTAATAGAGAGAATATGGTTACAAATTTAGAAGTTGGTGAAAAATTGGGCAACAGTAACCACGATTCCATTAGATTTAACATAATTTTCAAGGAAACTATAAAGGAAAATAGGAATATTGTTCCAAACTTTAGAGCAGGAGATTTTGAGGGCTTAAAAACTAAATTATCTAATGAGGTATGGGAAGGAATTTCTGGGGTACAGATGTGGGTAGTTAATCCAGCAGGTCAGGTCGCAGGTAGCGGAGTACCCCAAAATTTGAGTACCACATGCCAAGGATTATCACAAGATAAGATCAATACATTAAATTCTCTCACAGGAAAGAACAGCAGTCCGTCAGTTAATATAAATTTGGATGAGGAATATAACAATTTTGTCATGACTCTTAAGAATAGTCAGAGAGACTATATTCCCATGAAACATTGCAGATCAAGAAAAAATGACCCTAAATGGATGAACAATAGAATAAAGAATCTTATAGGTATTAAAAGAGGAATAAACAGGAAGCTAAAAAGAGGTGAAGAGCAGGTGAGGCAGCAATATATACAGTTAAACAGGGAAGTTAAAAAGATAGTTAGAGAGTCGAAAAGAAAATACGAAGTTAGAATAGCAGGAGAAGCTAAAGAAAATCCTAAAGGGTTTTATCAACATTATCAAACAAAATTTAAGGAAAAAGTCGGACCAATTGAAGTAGCCAATGGCCATATCACAGATGACGATAAAGTGATGTGTACATGTTTAAATGATTATTTCTTATCTGTATTCACAAATGAAAACTTGGAAAATATTCCGGAAGTAGAATCCATTTACAGAGACAGTCCCGATAATATACTTAGTTCAATAAATATTACGAGAGAGGAGGTAATAAAAGAAATAGATAAATTAAAGGCTCATAAATCTCCGGGACCTGATGGAATATATGCTACAATATTAAAGGAATGCAAGAAAGAGCTTAGTTGTCCACTAACTGCATTATTTAATAATTCAATAAAATTAGGATCGGTACCCATGGAGTGGAAATTGGCAGATGTGGTACCAATATTTAAAAAAGGAGAACGTGTTAAAAAGAATAATTATAGGCCGGTAAGTTTAACGTCAACAGTGGGTAAGATTCTAGAATCCATAATTGCAAATAAAATAAGGGCACATCTAGAATTACACAGACTGATAAAACTTTCACAACACGGGTTTCTTAAGGGTTTTTCGTGCCTTACAAACTTACTGTCTTTTTATTCAGAAGTTTACGAGGCAGTAGATTGTGGCAAAGAATATGATACAATATATCTAGATTTTAGCAAAGCTTTTGATAGAGTTCCTCACAAAAGATTAGTTAAAAAGCTGGAAGCTCATGGTATAGGAGGAGCTGTGCTCAGATGGATCAAACAATGGTTAAAAGACAGAAAACAGAGGGTTTGCATAAATGGAGAGAAATCAGAGTGGGGCTCGGTTACTAGCGGGGTACCACAAGGCTCGGTACTGGGTCCCCTATTATTCATCGTATATCTAAATGATCTGGATTCGGATATCAGTAGTAACCTAAGTAAATTCGCAGACGACACTAAAATAGGTAGAACTATAAATGGAAAAGAAGACATTCATGCTTTACAGGAAGATCTAAATAGATTATCTGAATGGTCGGACAAATGGCAAATGGAATTTAATGTTGAAAAATGTAAAGTAGTTAAAATGGGTACTATAAAAGACAATACTAGTTATAAGCTAAATAACCATGAAATCATGAGTTCACAGTGTGAAAGGGATTTGGGAGTTCTTGTGAGTAGTAGTCTTAAGCCAAGAGAGCAATGCACAGCAGTCAGAAATAAAGCAAACAGAATTTTAGGATTTATCTCAAGAAGCGTTAGCAATAGGACGGAAAAAGTTATTTTGCAGCTCTATCTTGCATTAGTTAGGCCCCATTTAGATTATGCTGTGCAATTCTGGTCACCCTATTATAGAATGGAAATTGAATCCTTGGAGAGAGTGCAGCGAAGAATGACCAAGATGATACACAATATCAGAAATCTACCATATGAGGACAGATTAAAAAAACTTAATCTACATTCTCTAGAGAGGCGAAGAGTTAGGGGGGATATGATTGAAGTGTATAAATGGTTTAAAGGGATTAACAAGGGAGATATTAATAAAGTTTTAAAAATTCATGATCAAACCAGAACTCGTAATAATGGATTTAAGCTTGATAAATTTAGGTTCAGAAGGGAAATTGGGAAAAATTGGTTTGGTAATAGAGTAGCTGATGCATGGAACAAGCTTCCTAGTTGGATAGTAAATGCCAATACCTTAGACACCTTCAAATGTAGATTAGATAGACATATGACAGAGGTAGGGTGGGTATGAATAGGTTAGTGCTTATTTGAAAAATCATAAAAAGAAAAATAGAATAAATAAGTAGAGTAGAATAGAATAGGTTAGACATGCTGAAAATACAATTAAAAAATGGAGCTGCCTCGTGTGTGCCAGTAGGCATGTTGCAGTGTCCTCTATTCTTATGTTCTTATGTTCTAGTCTTGACCATACTTAGTACAATGGAGAGTGGTGGTGTTCTTTGTGCTGATGGTGTTAGTGGTAGTGGTGTTGGTGGTGGTGTCGTTGTTGGTGCTGTTTGTGGCTGTGCTGGGGATTTGTCCTCGTCTGACGCAAGCAAACTCATTTTTAATTTAAGAAATGAGTTGGCCGCAGTCAGGCAGGAGGTCAGATCCTTAGCTGAGGAGAACAGAGATCTGAGAGGTAAGGTAGAGGTGTTAACCAGGAAGGGACAATTGAATAGAGAAGATGACTGGAAAGTTGTGGATAAGGGTTCTACGAAGATGGTTCTTAAGAAAAATGATACTTTTAGACTACAAGTTGCTAATTCATTTAGTTCACTTAGAGATGAAGGTGACAGTGGCGGCAGTAATTCTTCATGACCCATAGAGTCAGATAGGTGTACTAGCAATCGTAGAAATGGAAGTGGGAAAAGCTCTCAGGTCAAGAGCCTAGGTAAGTCTCCCAAGGTCGGAGTAACCCATCCTCCGGATAAGTCTCGTTCTTTGGTAATTGTAGGGGATTCACTATGCAGATATGTAGACAGGAAACTCAGGCATAGAGTTAGAGGAAAATATTTTTTCCCTGGAGCAGGTATGAAGAAGGTGGGTGAGTCAATAAATAGCTGGATTGAGAAAAATGATGTTGTTTGTTTGATAGCTGGGGGAAATGACGTGCAGGATGGTAGAAGCGAAGAGCTGATTAGGTTGTATAGACAAGCCCTGGATAAGATCAGGAAAAGGGGTGCAGTTCCTGTGATGTGTGGTATTCTCCCTAGGCTTAGCCAAAGTTCAGAGTGGTGGTCTCGAGCTATAGGAGTAAATGCTAGGATGAAAGTCTTCTGTCGGGAGAATAATATAGGTTTTATAGACGGGTGGGATCACTTCACTAGTCGTAAGCATATGTATGCAAGGGATGGAGTGCATCTTTCTAATTTAGGTGTCTCGATATTGGCTGGTATGATAGACAGAGAGGTAGGGGGGTTTTGTTAGACACAAATAATGAAATGATTAATACTTGTGCAGAGAAATTAGTCAGTAAGGGTTCAGTAAATAGTGGGTCAAATAACTGGGAGTCTAAGGATAAGAACCATTTGTTACATAGAACAAATATTAACAAAAAGAATAGCCACAAGAAGGGTAAAGCTAGAAAAAGTTTAAAAGTATATTATACAAATAGCCGTAGTTTAGGTAACAAGATAGAAGAACTGAGAGCCATAGTATGTAGTGAGAGACCGGATATAATATGCATTAGTGAAAGTTGGATTAATTTAGAAAGCAAACACCTTAAAGCTGAGTACATAATTACAGGATATAAACTTTATAATGCTGATCTTAGTGCAGATAGAAGAGGGGGAGGGGTAATTATGTATATTAAAGATTGCCTCAGAAGCTGCATTAAGTCTGGAATTAAGACAAATCTAAATTCAGAAACCTTATGGGTTGAAATTAAAAATAATATAGAAAGTCTACTTGTAGGAGTAGTCTACAGACCACCTGATCTAGACAATATAGAGTCGCAAGTTATATACGATGAAATTTCTAAAGTGACCAGGTCAAATAGAGTTTGCAATGTAGGCGATTTTAATTTTAGACATATTAACTGGGAAACCATAACAGGTGATAGTAGCTCTAAGGAGTTTTTGGAATTAGTAGAAGACAATTTCCTTTCTCAGCATGTACTTGAAGCAACACGGGGGGTGAATACACTAGATTTAGTTCTTAGTAATAGAGAGAATATGGTTACAAATTTAGAAGTTGGTGAAAAAATGGGCAACAGTGACCATTATTCCATTAGATTTAACATAATTTTCAAGGAAACTATAAAGGAAAATAAGAATATTGTTCCAAACTTTAGAGCAGGAGATTTTGAGGGCTTAAAAACTAAATTATCTAATGAGGTATGGGAAGGGATTTCTGGGGTACAGATGTGGGTAGTTAATCCAGCAGGTCAGGTCGCAGGTAGCCGATTACCCCGAAATTTGATTACCACATGCCAAGGATTATCACAAGATAAGATCAATACATTAAATTCTCTCACAGGAAAGAACAGCTAATATAAATTTGGATGAGGAATATAACAATTTTGTCATGACTCTTAAGAATAGTCAGAGAGACTTTATTCCCATGAAACATTGCAGATCAAGAAAAAATGACCCTAAATGGATGAGCAATAGAATAAAGAATCTTATAGGTATTAAAAGAGGAATATACAGGAAACTAAAAAGAGGTGAAGAGCATGTGAGGCAGCAATATATACAGTTAAACAGGGAAGTTAAAAAGATAGATAGAGAGTCGAAAAGAAAATACGAAGTTAGAATAGCAGGAGAAGCTAAAGAAAATCCTAAAGGGTTTTATCAACATTATCAAACAAAATTTAAGGAAAAAGTCGGACCAATTGAAGTAGCCAATGGCCATATCACAGATGACGATAAAGTGATGTGTACATGTTTAAATGATTATTTCTTATCTGTATTTACAAATGAAAACTTGGAAAATATTCCGGAAGTAGAATCCATTTACAGAAACAGTCCCGATTAAATACTTAGTTCAATAAATATTACGAGAGAGGAGGTAATAAAAGAAATAGATAAATTAAAGGCTCATAAATCTCCGGGACCTGATGGAATATATGCTAGAATATTAAAGGAATGCAAGGAAGAGCTTAGTTGTCCACTAACTGCATTATTTAATAATTCAGTAAAATTAGGATCGGTACCCATGGAGTGGAAATTGGCAGATGTGGTACCAATATTTAAAAAAGGAGAACGAGTTAAAAAGAATAATTATAGGCCGGTAAGTTTAACGTCAACAGTGGGTAAGATTCTAGAATCCATAATTGCAAATAAAATAAGGGCACATCTAGAATTACACAGACCGATAAAACTTTCACAACACGGGTTTCTTAAGGGTTTTTCGTGCCTTACAAACTTACTGTCCTTTTATTCAGAAGTTTACGAGGCAGTAGATTGTGGCAAAGAATATGATACAATATATCTAGATTTTAGCAAAGCTTTTGATAGAGTTCCTCACAAAAGATTAGTTAAAAAGCTGGAAGCTCATGGTATAGGAGGAGCTGTGCTCAGATGGATCAAACAATGGTTAAAAGACAGAAAACAGAGGGTTTGCATAAATGGAGAGAAATCAGAGTGGGGCTCGGTTACTAGCGGGGTACCACAAGGCTCGGTACTGGGTCCCCTATTATTCATCGTATATCTAAATGATCAGGATTCGGATATCAGTAGTAACCTAAGTAAATTCGCAGACGACACTAAAATAGGTAGAACTATAAATGGAAAAGAAGACATTCAAGCTTTACAGGAAGATCTAAATAGATTATCTGAATGGTCGGACAAATGGCAAATGGAATTTAATGTTGAAAAATGTAAAGTAGTTAAAATGGGTACTATAAAAGACAATACTAGTTATAAGCTAAATAACCATGAAATCATGAGTTCTCAGTGTGAAAGGGATTTGGGAGTTCTTGTGAGTAGTAGTCTTAAGCCAAGAGAGCAATGCACAGCAGTCAGAAATAAAGCAAACAGAATTTTAGGATTTATCTCAAGAAGCGTTAGCAATAGGACGGAAAAAGTTATTTTGCAGCTCTATCTTGCATTAGTTAAGCCCCATTTAGATTATGCTGTGCAATTCTGGTCACCCTATTATAGAATGGAAATTGAATCCTTGGAGAGAGTGCAGCGAAGAATGACCAAGATGATACACAATATCAGAAATCTACCATATGAGGACAGATTAAAAAAACTTAATCTACATTCTCTAGAGAGGCGAAGAGTTAGGGGGGATATGATTGAAGTGTATAAATGGTTTAAAGGGATTAACAAGGGAGATATTAATAAAGTTTTAAAAATTCATGATCAAACCAGAACTCGTAATAATGGATTTAAGCTTGATAAATTTAGGTTCAGAAGGGAAATTGGGAAAAATAGGTTTGGTAATAGAGTAGCTGATGCATGGAACAAGCTTCCTAGTTGGATAGTAAATGCCAATACCTTAGACACCTTCAAATGTAGATTAGATAGACATATGACAGAGGTAGGGTGGGTATGAATAGGTTAGTGCTTATTAGAAAAATCATAAAAAGAAAAATAGAATAAATAAGTAGAGTAGAATAGAATAGGTTAGACATGCTGAAAATACAATTCAAAAATGGAGCTGCCTCGTGTGTGCCAGTAGGCATGTTGCAGTGTCCTCTATTCTTATGTTCTTATGTTCTAGTCTTGACCATACTTAGTACAATGGAGAGTGGTGATGTTCTTTGTGCTGATGGTGTTAGTGGTAGTGGTGTTGGTAGTGGTGTCGTTGTTGGTGCTGTTTGTGGCTGTGCTGGGGATTTGTCCTCGTCTGACGCAAGCAAACTCATTTTTAATTTAAGAAATGAGTTGGCCGCAGTCAGGCAGGAGGTCAGATCCTTAGCTGAGGAGAACAGAGATCTGAGAGGTAAGGTAGAGGTGTTAACCAGGAAGGGACAATTGAATAGAGAAGACGACTGGAAAGTTGTGGATAAGGGTTCTACGAAGATGGTTCTTAAGAAAAATGATACTTTTAGACTACAAGTTGCTAATTCATTTAGTTCACTTAGAGATGAAGGTGACAGTGGCGGCAGTAATTCTTCAGGACCCATAGAGTCAGATAGGTGTACTAGCGATCGTAGAAATGGAAGTGGGAAAAGCTCTCAGGTCAAGAGCCTAGGTAAGTCTCCCAAGGTCGGAGTAACCCATCCTCCGGATAAGTCTCGTTCTTTGGTAATTGTAGGGGATTCACTATGCAGATATGTAGGCAGGAAACTCAGGCATAGAGTTAGAGGAAAATATTTTTTCCCTGGAGCAGGTATGAAGAAGGTGGGTGAGTCAATAAATAGCTGGATTGAGAAAAATGATGTTGTTTGTTTGATAGCTGGGGGAAATGACGTGCAGGATGGTAGAAGCAAAGAGCTGCTTAGGTTGTATAGACAAGCCCTGGATAAGATCAGGAAAAGGGGTGCAGTTCCTGTGATGTGTGGTATTCTCCCTAGGCTTAGCCAAAGTTCAGAGTGGTGGTCTCGAGCTATAGGAGTAAATGCTATAATGAAAGTCTTCTGTCGGGAGAATAATATAGGTTTTATAGACGGGTGGGATCACTTCACTAGTCGTAAGCATATGTATGCAAGGGATGGAGTGCATCTTTCTAATTCAGGTGTCTCGATATTGGCTGGTATGATAGACAGAGAGGTAGGGGGGTTTTGTTAGACACAAATAATGAAATGATTAATACTTGTGCAGAGAAATTAGTCAGCAAGGGTTCAGTAAATAGTGGGTCAAATAACTGGGAGTCTAAGGATAAGAACCATTTGTTACATAGAACAAATATTAACAAAAAGAATAGCCACAAGAAGGGTAAAGCTAGAAAAAGTTTAAA
Organism: Halocaridina rubra; assembly: GCA_037179515.1. Classification (NCBI taxonomy): domain Eukaryota; kingdom Metazoa; phylum Arthropoda; class Malacostraca; order Decapoda; family Atyidae; genus Halocaridina; species Halocaridina rubra. The sequence goes on from JAXCGZ010005826.1 coordinate 24,801, forward strand.
AGTATATTATACAAATAGCCGTAGTTTAGGTAACAAGATAGAAGAACTGAGAGCCATAGTATGTAGTGAGAGACCGGATATAATATGCATTAGTGAAAGTTGGATTAATTTAGAAAGCAAACACCTTAAAGCTGAGTACATAATTACAGGATATTAAACTTTATAATGCTGATCTTAGTGCAGATAGAAGAGGGGGAGGGGTAATTATGTATATTAAAGATTGCCTCAGAAGCTGCATTAAGTCTGGAATTAAGACAAATCTAAATTCAGAAACCTTATGGGTTGAAATTAAAAATAATATAGAAAGTCTAGTTGTAGGAGTAGTCTACAGACCACCTGATCTAGACAATATAGAGTCGCAAGTTATATACGATGAAATTTCTAAAGTGACCATGTCAAATAGAGTTTGCAATGTAGGCGATTTTAATTTTAGACATATTAACTGGGAAACCATAACAGGTGATAGTAGCTCTAAGGAGTTTTTGGAAGTAGTAGAAGACAATTTCCTTTCTCAGCATGTACTTGAAGCAACACGGGGGGTGAATACACTAGATTTAGTTCTTAGTAATAGAGAGAATATGGTTACAAATTTAGAAGTTGGTGAAAAATTGGGCAACAGTGACCATGATTCCATTATATTTAACATAATTTTCAAGGAAACTATAAAGGAAAATAAGAATATTGTTCCAAACTTTAGAGCAGGAGATTTTGAGGGCTTAAAAACTAAATTATCTAATGAGGTATGGGAAGGGATTTCTGGGGTACAGATGTGGGTAGTTAATCCAGCAGGTCAGGTCGCAGGTAGCCGATTACCCCGAAATTTGAGTACCACATGCCAAGGATTATCACAAGATAAGATCAATACATTAAATTCTCTCACAGGAAAGAACAGCTAATATAAATTTGGATGAGGAATATAACAATTTTGTCATGACTCTTAAGAATAGTCAGAGAGACTTTATTCCCATGAAACATTGCAGATCAAGAAAAAATGACCCTAAATGGATGAGCAATAGAATAAAGAATCTTATAGGTATTAAAAGAGGAATATACAGGAAACTAAAAAGAGGTGAAGAGCATGTGAGGCAGCAATATATACAGTTAAACAGGGAAGTTAAAAAGATAGTTAGAGAGTCGAAAAGAAAATACGAAGTTAGAATAGCAGGAGAAGCTAAAGAAAATCCTAAAGGGTTTTATCAACATTATCAAACAAAATTTAAGGAAAAAGTCGGACCAATTGAAGTAGCCAATGGCCATATCACAGATGACGATAAAGTGATGTGTACATGTTTAAATGATTATTTCTTATCTGTATTTACAAATGAAAACTTGGAAAATATTCCGGAAGTAGAATCCATTTACAGAGACAGTCCCGATAATATACTTAGTTCAATAAATATTACGAGAGAGGAGGTAATAAAAGAAATAGATAAATTAAAGGCTCATAAATCTCCGGGACCTGATGGAATATATGCTACAATATTAAAGGAATGCAAGAAAGAGCTTAGTTGTCCACTAACTGCATTATTTAATAATTCAATAAAATTAGGATCGGTACCCATGGAGTGGAAATTGGCAGATGTGGTACCAATATTTAAAAAAGGAGAACGTGTTAAAAAGAATAATTATAGGCCGGTAAGTTTAACGTCAACAGTGGGTAAGATTCTAGAATCCATAATTGCAAATAAAATAAGGGCACATCTAGAATTACACAGACTGATAAAACTTTCACAACACGGGTTTCTTAAGGGTTTTTCGTGCCTTACAAACTTACTGTCTTTTTATTCAGAAGTTTACGAGGCAGTAGATTGTGGCAAAGAATATGATACAATATATCTAGATTTTAGCAAAGCTTTTGATAGAGTTCCTCACAAAAGATTAGTTAAAAAGCTGGAAGCTCATGGTATAGGAGGAGCTGTGCTCAGATGGATCAAACAATGGTTAAAAGACAGAAAACAGAGGGTTTGCATAAATGGAGAGAAATCAGAGTGGGGCTCGGTTACTAGCGGGGTACCACAAGGCTCGGTACTGGGTCCCCTATTATTCATCGTATATCTAAATGATCTGGATTCGGATATCAGTAGTAACCTAAGTAAATTCGCAGACGACACTAAAATAGGTAGAACTATAAATGGAAAAGAAGACATTCATGCTTTACAGGAAGATCTAAATAGATTATCTGAATGGTCGGACAAATGGCAAATGGAATTTAATGTTGAAAAATGTAAAGTAGTTAAAATGGGTACTATAAAAGACAATACTAGTTATAAGCTAAATAACCATGAAATCATGAGTTCACAGTGTGAAAGGGATTTGGGAGTTCTTGTGAGTAGTAGTCTTAAGCCAAGAGAGCAATGCACAGCAGTCAGAAATAAAGCAAACAGAATTTTAGGATTTATCTCAAGAAGCGTTAGCAATAGGACGGAAAAAGTTATTTTGCAGCTCTATCTTGCATTAGTTAGGCCCCATTTAGATTATGCTGTGCAATTCTGGTCACCCTATTATAGAATGGAAATTGAATCCTTGGAGAGAGTGCAGCGAAGAATGACCAAGATGATACACAATATCAGAAATCTACCATATGAGGACAGATTAAAAAAACTTAATCTACATTCTCTAGAGAGGCGAAGAGTTAGGGGGGATATGATTGAAGTGTATAAATGGTTTAAAGGGATTAACAAGGGAGATATTAATAAAGTTTTAAAAATTCATGATCAAACCAGAACTCGTAATAATGGATTTAAGCTTGATAAATTTAGGTTCAGAAGGGAAATTGGGAAAAATTGGTTTGGTAATAGAGTAGCTGATGCATGGAACAAGCTTCCTAGTTGGATAGTAAATGCCAATACCTTAGACACCTTCAAATGTAGATTAGATAGACATATGACAGAGGTAGGGTGGGTATGAATAGGTTAGTGCTTATTTGAAAAATCATAAAAAGAAAAATAGAATAAATAAGTAGAGTAGAATAGAATAGGTTAGACATGCTGAAAATACAATTAAAAAATGGAGCTGCCTCGTGTGTGCCAGTAGGCATGTTGCAGTGTCCTCTATTCTTATGTTCTTATGTTCTAGTCTTGACCATACTTAGTACAATGGAGAGTGGTGATGTTCTTTGTGCTGATGGTGTTAGTGGTAGTGGTGTTGGTGGTGGTGTCGTTGTTGGTGCTGTTTGTGGCTGTGCTGGGGATTTGTCCTCGTCTGACGCAAGCAAACTCATTTTTAATTTAAGAAATGAGTTGGCCGCAGTCAGGCAGGAGGTCAGATCCTTAGCTGAGGAGAACAGAGATCTGAGAGGTAAGGTAGAGGTGTTAACCAGGAAGGGACAATTGAATAGAGAAGATGACTGGAAAGTTGTGGATAAGGGTTCTACGAAGATGGTTCTTAAGAAAAATGATACTTTTAGACTACAAGTTGCTAATTCATTTAGTTCACTTAGAGATGAAGGTGACAGTGGCGGCAGTAATTCTTCATGACCCATAGAGTCAGATAGGTGTACTAGCAATCGTAGAAATGGAAGTGGGAAAAGCTCTCAGGTCAAGAGCCTAGGTAAGTCTCCCAAGGTCGGAGTAACCCATCCTCCGGATAAGTCTCGTTCTTTGGTAATTGTAGGGGATTCACTATGCAGATATGTAGACAGGAAACTCAGGCATAGAGTTAGAGGAAAATATTTTTTCCCTGGAGCAGGTATGAAGAAGGTGGGTGAGTCAATAAATAGCTGGATTGAGAAAAATGATGTTGTTTGTTTGATAGCTGGGGGAAATGACGTGCAGGATGGTAGAAGCGAAGAGCTGATTAGGTTGTATAGACAAGCCCTGGATAAGATCAGGAAAAGGGGTGCAGTTCCTGTGATGTGTGGTATTCTCCCTAGGCTTAGCCAAAGTTCAGAGTGGTGGTCTCGAGCTATAGGAGTAAATGCTAGGATGAAAGTCTTCTGTCGGGAGAATAATATAGGTTTTATAGACGGGTGGGATCACTTCACTAGTCGTAAGCATATGTATGCAAGGGATGGAGTGCATCTTTCTAATTTAGGTGTCTCGATATTGGCTGGTATGATAGACAGAGAGGTAGGGGGGTTTTGTTAGACACAAATAATGAAATGATTAATACTTGTGCAGAGAAATTAGTCAGTAAGGGTTCAGTAAATAGTGGGTCAAATAACTGGGAGTCTAAGGATAAGAACCATTTGTTACATAGAACAAATATTAACAAAAAGAATAGCCACAAGAAGGGTAAAGCTAGAAAAAGTTTAAAAGTATATTATACAAATAGCCGTAGTTTAGGTAACAAGATAGAAGAACTGAGAGCCATAGTATGTAGTGAGAGACCGGATATAATATGCATTAGTGAAAGTTGGATTAATTTAGAAAGCAAACACCTTAAAGCTGAGTACATAATTACAGGATATAAACTTTATAATGCTGATCTTAGTGCAGATAGAAGAGGGGGAGGGGTAATTATGTATATTAAAGATTGCCTCAGAAGCTGCATTAAGTCTGGAATTAAGACAAATCTAAATTCAGAAACCTTATGGGTTGAAATTAAAAATAATATAGAAAGTCTACTTGTAGGAGTAGTCTACAGACCACCTGATCTAGACAATATAGAGTCGCAAGTTATATACGATGAAATTTCTAAAGTGACCAGGTCAAATAGAGTTTGCAATGTAGGCGATTTTAATTTTAGACATATTAACTGGGAAACCATAACAGGTGATAGTAGCTCTAAGGAGTTTTTGGAATTAGTAGAAGACAATTTCCTTTCTCAGCATGTACTTGAAGCAACACGGGGGGTGAATACACTAGATTTAGTTCTTAGTAATAGAGAGAATATGGTTACAAATTTAGAAGTTGGTGAAAAAATGGGCAACAGTGACCATTATTCCATTAGATTTAACATAATTTTCAAGGAAACTATAAAGGAAAATAAGAATATTGTTCCAAACTTTAGAGCAGGAGATTTTGAGGGCTTAAAAACTAAATTATCTAATGAGGTATGGGAAGGGATTTCTGGGGTACAGATGTGGGTAGTTAATCCAGCAGGTCAGGTCGCAGGTAGCCGATTACCCCGAAATTTGATTACCACATGCCAAGGATTATCACAAGATAAGATCAATACATTAAATTCTCTCACAGGAAAGAACAGCTAATATAAATTTGGATGAGGAATATAACAATTTTGTCATGACTCTTAAGAATAGTCAGAGAGACTTTATTCCCATGAAACATTGCAGATCAAGAAAAAATGACCCTAAATGGATGAGCAATAGAATAAAGAATCTTATAGGTATTAAAAGAGGAATATACAGGAAACTAAAAAGAGGTGAAGAGCATGTGAGGCAGCAATATATACAGTTAAACAGGGAAGTTAAAAAGATAGTTAGAGAGTCGAAAAGAAAATACGAAGTTAGAATAGCAGGAGAAGCTAAAGAAAATCCTAAAGGATTTTATCAACATTATCAAACAAAATTTAAGGAAAAAGTCGGACCAATTGAAGTAGCCAATGGCCATATCACAGATGACGATAAAGTGATGTGTACATGTTTAAATGATTATTTCTTATCTGTATTTACAAATGAAAACTTGGAAAATATTCCGGAAGTAGAATCCATTTACAGAAACAGTCCCGATTAAATACTTAGTTCAATAAATATTACGAGAGAGGAGGTAATAAAAGAAATAGATAAATTAAAGGCTCATAAATCTCCGGGACCTGATGGAATATATGCTAGAATATTAAAGGAATGCAAGGAAGAGCTTAGTTGTCCACTAACTGCATTATTTAATAATTCAGTAAAATTAGGATCGGTACCCATGGAGTGGAAATTGGCAGATGTGGTACCAATATTTAAAAAAGGAGAACGAGTTAAAAAGAATAATTATAGGCCGGTAAGTTTAACGTCAACAGTGGGTAAGATTCTAGAATCCATAATTGCAAATAAAATAAGGGCACATCTAGAATTACACAGACTGATAAAACTTTCACAACACGGGTTTCTTAAGGGTTTTTCGTGCCTTACAAACTTACTGTCCTTTTATTCAGAAGTTTACGAGGCAGTAGATTGTGGCAAAGAATATAATACAATATATCTAGATTTTAGCAAAGCTTTTGATAGAGTTCCTCACAAAAGATTAGTTAAAAAGCTGGAAGCTCATGGTATAGGAGGAGCTGTTCTCAGATGGATCAAACAATGGTTAAAAGACAGAAAACAGAGGGTTTGCATAAATGGAGAGAAATCAGAGTGGGGCTCGGTTACTAGCGGGGTACCACAAGGCTCGGTACTGGGTCCCCTATTATTCATCGTATATCTAAATGATCTGGATTCGGATATCAGTAGTAACCTAAGTAAATTCGCAGACGACACTAAAATAGGTAGAACTATAAATGGAAAAGAAGACATTCATGCTTTACAGGAAGATCTAAATAGATTATCTGAATGGTCGGACAAATGGCAAATGGAATTTAAGGTTGAAAAATGTAAAGTAGTTAAAATGGGTACTATAAAAGACAATACTAGTTATAAGCTAAATAACCATGAAATCATGAGTTCTCAGTGTGAAAGGGGTTTGGGAGTTCTTGTGAGTAGTAGTCTTAAGCCAAGAGAGCAATGCACAGCAGTCAGAAATAAAGCAAACAGAATTTTAGAATTTATCTCAAGAAGCGTTAGCAATAGGACGGAAAAAGTTATTTTGCAGCTCTATCTTGCATTAGTTAGGCCCCATTTAGATTATGCTGTGCAATTCTGGTCACCCTATTATAGAATGGAAATTGAATCCTTGGAGAGAGTGCAGCGAAGAATGACCAAGATGATACACAATATCAGAAATCTACCATATGTGGACAGATTAAAAAAACTTAATCTACATTCTCTAGAGAGGCGAAGAGTTTAGGGGGGATATGATTGAAGTGTATAAATGGTTTAAAGGGATTAACAAGGGAGATATTAATAAAGTTTTAAAAATTCATGATCAAACCAGAACTCGTAATAATGGATTTAAGCTTGATAAATTTAGGTTCAGAAGGGAAATTGGTAAAAATTGGTTTGGTAATAGAGTAGCTGATGCATGGAACAAGCTTCCTAGTAGGATAGTAAATGCCAATACCTTAGACACCTTCAAATGTAGATTAGATAGACATATGACAGAGGTAGGGTGGGTATGAATAGGTTAGTGTTTATTAGAAAAATCTTAAACAGAAAAATAGAATAAATAAGTAGAGTAGAATAGAATAGGATAGACATGCTGAAAATGCAATTCAAAAATGGAGCTGCCTCGTGTGTGCCAGTAGGCATGTTGCAGTGTCCTCTATTCTTATGTTCTTATGTTCTTATATATATATATATATATATATATATATATATATATATATATATATATATATATATATATATATATATATATATATATATATATATATATATATATATATATATATATATATATATATATATGTATATATATGTATGTATGTGTGTGTGTGTGTGTGTATATATATGTATGTGATTACCTAATTGTGTTTACGGGAAAGAGCCCAAAGCTCGTATCTTCCCGTCTCCTGATCAGTTCCATTTTATACTTAGTGATACTTATCATACCTGTCCTTAAAACTATGGATTGAGATAGCATTAACTACCTCCTCGCTTAGCCAATTCCAATTATCAAATACTCTTACACTGAAAAAGTATTTCCTTACATCCTGCAAACAAGTTTTCTTTCTAAGCTTCAAAGTATGACCTCTAGTTCTAGAGCCAGCCATATCAAAATATCGATCCCTATCCACTCTATCATAACCATGAAGGAATTTAAAGACTGTCACCATATCCCCCCTCAATCTTCTAGCCTCGAGTGATGGTAAGTCTAATTCCCTCAGCCTCTCATCATAAGTGAGATTGCGTATTTCTGGCACCAGTTTCATGGCATGTCTTTGAACTTTTTCAAGCTTAGCTATGTGCTTTTTCAAGTGTGGACTCCAAAAGGGGGCTGCATATTCGAGTTTTGGCCTCACATAGGTTACATAAATATTTCTGAACATTTCCTTGTCCATGTGCCTGAAGGCTATCATTACATTTGATAAGAATGCATATGCTGCCCTTAGTATTCCATTTATATATATTTCTGTGTGTGTGTGTGTGTCTTTGTGTTTGTGTGTATGTGTGTGTCTGTGTGCGTGTGTGTGTGTGTGTGCATAAATATATATATATATATATATATATATATATATATATATATATATATATATATATATATATATATATATATATATATATATATATATATATATATATATATATATATATATATATATATATATATATATCTATATATATATATATATATATTTATATATATGTATATACATATATGTATGTATGCATGTGTGTGTGTGTGTGTGTGTGTGTGTGTGTGCATAAATAAATATATATATATATATATATATATATATATATATATATATATATATATATATATATATATATATATATATATATATATATATATATATATTTATATATATATATATATATATATATATATATATATATATATATATATATATATATATATATATATATATATATATATATATATATATATATATATATATATATATATGTATGTATGTGTGTGTGTGTGTGTGTGTGAGTGTGTGCGTCCGTGCAGGTGGCATATTCCTCCTTATAAGAGGGGTGGCTGAGTCAAAGCAAAATACCTTGACTCAGCGGGAAGAAAATACAGAGGAAGGGATTCCCTGTCCCGTCTCTCAGCCCATTTAGTCGACTTTTACGACACGAAGGGGAAAACAGGAATTAGTCTTGCCCTCTTTTCTCAGGGGCTAATATATATATATATATTATATATATATATATATATATATATATATATATATATATATATATATATATATATATATATATATATATATATATATATATATATATATATATATATATATATGTGTGTGTGATTACCTAATTGTGATTACCTAATTGTGTTTACGGGAAAGAGCCCAAAGCTCGTATCTTCCCGTCTCCTGATCGGTTCCATTTTTAGACTTAGTGAAACTTATCGTACCTGTCCTTAAAACTATGGATTGAGATAGCATTAACTACCTCCTCGCTTAGCGAATTCCAATTATCAACTACTCTTACACTGAAAAAGTATTTCCTTACATCCTGCAAACAAGTTTTCTTACGAAGCTTCAAACTATGACCTCTAGTTCTAGAGCCAGCCATATCGAAATATCGATCCCTATCCACTCTATCATAACCATGAAGGAATTTAAAGACTGTCCCCATATCCCCCCTTACTCTTCTAGCTTCGAGTGATGGCAAGTCTAATTCCCTCAGCCTCTCATCATAACCGAGATTGCGTATTTCTGGCACCAGTTTCGTGGCATGTCTTTGAACTTTTTCAAGCTTAGCTATGTGCTTTTTCAAGTGCGGATTCCAAAAGGGGGCTGCATATTCGAGTTTTGGCCTCACATAGGTTACATAAATATTTCTGAACATTTCCTTGTCCATGTGCCTGAAGGCTACCCTTACGTTTGATAAGAATGCATATGCTGCCCTTACTACGCCATTTATATGTATTTCTGGAGACAAATCCGCCAGTATGTTTACTCCTAGATCTCTCTCATTTTCTGTCTCTTGAAGTTGTACTCCAGCCACCGAGTAGTCAAATTGGGCCTTCTTGCACTTGTACCCATTCTCATTACCTTACATTTTGAGGTATTGAATTTCATTAGCCACTTTTCTGACCACTCATGCAGATTATTTAGATCCTCCTGAAGTTCTCTACCATTGTTCTCGTTTTTTACTTTCTTCACAATCTTTGCATCATCTGCAAACATATTCATGAATGAGTTTACAGACTCTGGTAGGTCATTTACATATACAAGGAACAAAAGTGGCCCTAAAACTGAACCCTGTGGAACTCCACTACTAACTCTTCTCCATTCAGACACTGAGTGTCTTACTCTAACCCTCTGTTCCCTTCCTTCTAAGTAAGTTTTTATCCATTCCAAGACATTTCCACCTATTCTAGCCATTGATTGCAGCTTCCTAATAAGTCTCCCATGTGGAACAGTGTCAAACGCTTTCTGGAAGTCTAGGAATATGCAATCTGCCCAGCCCTCTCTTTCCTGTAAGATTTGGCTTACCTCATCATAAAATTCTAATAAGTTTGTTACTGTTGATCTTTC